>JAHIAM010002090.1:0-42806 GCA_021605205.1 Aegilops longissima | reverse complement strand
GAGAGACGCGAGGTAGACATGGTCTCCGATTTCAAAAGCCACATCACGGTGCTTGTCATCATAATAGCTCTTCCGGCGCGATTGCTCGCTCTTTGAGATTCTCACGAATGACTTTGCACATTTCTTCGCTTCGTGATCAAGTCATTGCCAAGAAGTTGGCGCTCACCTGCCTCGACCAATTGAGAGGAGTACGCACTTTCTCGCCATAGAGAATTTCAATGGGGCCTTGCCCAACTCGCTTGGAAGCTGTTGTTGTAGGAGAACTCGCATATGGAAGACAATCTTCCCACTTCATACCAAGGAAATGACACAAGCCCCGAGCATATCTTCAAGGATTTGATTTACTCGCCGACTTGGCCACTTGTTTGAGGATGGAAAGCTGTGCTGAAACGAATGTTGGTGCCCATGGCCTTCTAAAAGAATCCCAAAACTTGGAGGTAAAGATGCTGCCACGGTCTCAAGAGATCACTTGTGGAATGCCGCAAGGAGACAATCTCGAGGTGTATAGCTCGCCAACCGAGCTGCTGTGATAGATTCTTTGATAGGAAGAAAATGAGCCACTTTAGTAAGCTTGTCAATGACAACGAAGATAGCATCATTTCCACGCTTGACTTTGGAAATCCAGTCACGAAGTCCATCTCGATATGATCAAACTTCCATTCTGAATAGCAAGAGGTTGGAGGAGACCAGCTGGTCGCTGGTGTTCTGCTTTCACTCTTCCGCAGACATCACACTCATTCACGAATTGAGCAATTTCTCGCTTCATTCGAGTCCACCAATATGACTGCTTGAGGTCATGGTACATCTTAGTACTTCCAGATGAATGGATAGAAGCGAATTGTGTGCCTCTGCTCATAATGACTTTACGAGATCACCCTTAGGAACCACAATCCGTCCTCAAGAAAAGAGTATCTTTGTCATCAATGTGGAAGCACTTGTATTTGAATGCCCTTGTCGATACCACATTTCACCTTTTTCACCATGGTATCCAGGAGTTGAGCCTCACGAATTTGGTCTTCAAAGTAGGAGAGACTATGAGGTTGGCAAGAAACCTTGAGGAACAACTTGAAGATTCAGCTTATGGAAAGCTTCACAGAGATCCGTTGGAAGGGCTTGAGGATTAAACTGTTGCAATAAGCCTTCCTGCTCAAAGCATCTGCAATCACATTGGCCTTGCCCGAGTATATTCAATACTTGGGTTGTACTCTTGAATCATTTCACCCATCGAGTTTGCTCGAGGTTGAGGTTGGGTTGAGGAAGATATACTTGAGACTCTTGTGATCGGTGAAAATGTCCACTTTCCTTCCCAACAAGAGATGTCTCCATGTTATCAATGCATGGACAACTGCCGCCAACTCAAGATCGTGAGTGGGGTAGTTCTTTTCGCTGGGCTTCAACCGACGAGAGGTATAGGCCACAACTCTCTTCTCTTGCATTAACACAGCACCGAGACCTTGAAGAGAAGCATCACGTAAAACTTCAATGGCTTGGATTCATCAGAGGAGTCAAGACAGAGCTGTGACGAGTTTCTTTGAGAGTATTGAAAGCAACGTCACACTCTGTGAGACCGTACATACTTCACATGCTTCGAGGAGGTTGGAAAGAGGCTTTGCAATCTTGGAGAAATTCTCAACTAATCTTCGCAATAGCTTGCAAGACCAAGAAAATCATGGAGCTGCTTGACATTCCGAGGAGGTTCCCAATTCACAATCAGACACCTTCTCGGATTAACAGCGATGCCCTTGGCGGAGATGATGTGACCAAGGTAAAGCACTTCATCAAGCCAAAATTCACATTTGGAAAACTTCAGATAGAATTGATGCTCTCGAGCTTGTCTAGCACCAATCGCAAATGTTTGGCATGATCCTTCTTATTCTTGGAGAAGACCAAAATATCATCAAGATAGACCAAGACAAATTCATTGGTGTAGGGGTTGAAGATGAAGTTCATCATCCGAAGATGAAGTTCATCATCCGAGAGAATGTTGGAGGAGCATTGACAAGGCCGAAAGACATGACAGTATATTCATAAGAACCAAAGCTTGTTCTGAATGCTGTCTTGGGAATATCTTGTTCACGAATGCGAATCTGATGATAACCCATATGAAGGTCAAGCTTGGAGAACACTTTAGCACCTTTGAGTTGCTCGAAAAGCTCATTGATGTTGGGAAGTGGATACTTGTTCTTGATAGTCTTCTTATTCAATGGACGGTAATCGACGCAAAGTCGGTCCGTGCCATCCTTCTTCTGGACAAAAAGAACACCACAACCCCAAGGAGATGAACTCGGTCTGATCAAACCCAGACGCTCTTGTTCATCGAGCTGCTTCTTCAATTCCTTCAGCTCATTAGGTCCAAGCTTGTATGGACGCTTGCAAACGGGTTCAGTGCCAGGCTCAAGATCGATAACGAATTCAACTGGCCGGTGAGGAGGCATTCCTGGAAGCTCTTCTGGAAAGACATCTTGGTACTCACAAACGACTGGAATCTGAGAGATAGCATCCAATTCGCCTCTTCTCATTGAGAGAAAACAACCAATGGTTTCATCACGAAGCGCATAGATGATCACATCATTAGAAGAGTGAGTCAATTGAATTTCCCGGCAGCACAATCAAGTTGAGCTTTGTGCCGAGAAAGCCACCCATCCCGAGAATAAGATCAATATCCGAGTCACCAAGGACAAATGGTTTAGCCAGAAATCTATAGTCGCCCATCTTGATACCGACATTCGAACCAAAACTCGAGAAGTCATATGCTTACCCGGGACACAATCTTCAACGGAATAGGAATATTTTCCGTCACAAACTCATGCTTGGCAACAAAAGGTCTTGAAATGAACGAATGCGATGCACCAAAGATCAAATAAGACTTTTGCAGAATATCATTAACTCGAGAGATTACCCATTATCACATCAAGAGATTCTCCGCTTGAGCTGCATTCATCATGTTCACCTTGGCATGGTTGGGATTATGCTTGACCACCGCATTGCTGGAAGATCTCACAGGAGGAGGAGGCGAAGGCGCCTTTGGTTGAAGCACTTGTTCGCATAGTGACCTTTCTCGCCGACATTTGTTGCAAGTCACCTCCGAGAGCGGACGGTGATAAGGAGCATTTGACCTTGGAGCTTGAGAATTAGACTTGTTCTGATAGCCTGGGTTGGGCGGGTGGGAAGATCCACCACCACCTGAGTTCTTCTCACGATAAGGCCGACGGAACGGAGGAGGAGGAAGGTAGAACTTCTACGCTTAGCTGCCACTTGAGAGGAAGAAGAAGACTGAACTGCATCCCCGATTCTTTTCTTAGAAGCCTCACATTTGAGCTGGGCAGCTTCTTGCTTGATGCCATGTTGTAGAATTCATCATACTTTTCTCGCTCAAAAGCACGAGAGCTAATTGCAGATCTTCTCGAGACCACCTCGAATTGATAGATCATACTCTTTCATCGTGGACGCCTTGCTTAGCAAAGCGAGCGAAGTTTCGAACTGGATATTGTATTGATACACGACATGTTGCCTTGCTTGAGATTGCGGAACTCCTCACGCTTGCTCTCAACAACACTTTTCGAATGTGGTGAGCTCAAGTCTCGCGAACTCATCCTGTAATGACACGACCTCCTCTCGAATCTTTGTATTGTCTGGTACCACTCAAAGAGCTTGGTCCTTGAGTTGAAACGAAGCAAACTTGACAAAGTCCTCGTGTCCGACATTGCTACATTCAAAATGTTTGCAGATGTCCACAAGCCAATCGTCGGAGTCTGTGGCCTCGGCTACGTAAGCTGAAAGACTTCGCTGATTAGCGAGGAACTGATTGAGGGTAGCAAAGTGCGGCTGGTTGTTGCCTTGACCTTGATTTCCTTGATTGCCTTGCCCTTGGGTACGCTTCTGCAAGAGTTGCAAAATCATCTCGAGCATTGGCATTGGTGGCTGCCATGATAGTTGCCATGCCTCCGGAGGCGGAGGTGGAGGTGGAGGGTTCGATCGACTCCCATCATTGCTCCGGATTCGTACGCTACATGAGCCATCCTCAAGAGGGTGACATCCGTTAGCACTTGATAGACAGATAGACAAGTTGAATCAACGGATAGAAATTGCAACATATAGTCTTCACAATAAACATTCAACAAGGATGAACGAATGAATTCCAAAGTTAACATCACACGCCCATTAAGGTGAGAAGCCACTTGATTAAGGGTTGATGAAAAAATAACAAGGTACGATCGAACAAATAAGTGGTAAGGATTACCCAATCACAAACCAAATATCTCAAGGGAAGAAATGCTAAGAGCTACTTGAATCCCACCTATAAACTCCCAAACTTTCTCGTTATGCAACTGGTGTTGGGGATACAGGGACACAAAATATATCACCCAAACTAACAATACCTAGATCCAAATTGTATCCATCCACAACACATAACCAAGAAACCTTCGAAATCGTGGTACCTCGACCTTCAAAAGCATCCGTTATACGAAGTCATGGCAATACTCCCGAGCTCGCCCAAAGATCAAGTTATCGGGTTATCTCACCAACAACTGCACAAAAGAGATTTCGATGTCGGCAAAGCTCGTATTCCAGAATCTGCAACGATAAAATTGTGACGACAACACCTCGAGCTCAACTCCCCGGACACCGCCACAACCCCTAAATGTCGAGGCACCAAGAACAATGTTCTCGCCACAAAACCATCGGAACGATTCCAAGATACCCGTGATCCTAAATTTTTTAGTGAAATTTGAGGAGAGGAGAGTCAAAACTTCTACGTCAGAGACCTCACCAGAGCGATTTAAGGACCGGGAGTAAAAAGAATCCTACTCCGATATATATAATCCTAAGACTCAAAACATTTTTGTTCTAGACTCAACAACGCCAAAGAAACAATCAAGCTGGGGCCTTAAGTCGGGAAGGCTCGATTATCAACTTGTAACGCCTCGATGCGGCTATATCTCCCACGTGTCAAGCACGACTTAGAGGCATAACCGCATTGAAAGCAATGTCGCAAGTGAGGTAATCTTCACACAACCCATGTAATACATAAGGAAAGAGATACATAGTTGGCTTACAATGCCACTTCACACAATACATAAATAAACATCCATCATCCAGATTACACTCAAGGTCCGACTACGGAACCAAAATAAAAGAAGACTACCCCAAATGCTACATGATCCCCGATCGTCCCAACTGGCTCCACTATCGATCATCGGAAAAGACACATAGTAACGACCACGCCCTCGTCGAACTCCCACTTGAGCTTGGTTGCGCCATCTACACCGCATCGCCGGCACTGCAACTGTTTTGGTAGAATCTGTGAGTCACGGGACTCAGCAATCTCACACCCGCGAGATCAAGACTATTTAAGCTTATAGGAAGGACAGAGTTGTGAGGTGGAGCTGCAGCAGTTTACTAGCATATATGGTGGCTACATTCGCAAAAGAGAGCGAGAAGAGAAGCAAGGCACGGTCGTGAAGCTAGTAGCGATCAAGAAGTGATCCTGAACTACTTACGCCAAACATAACTCCAACATCGTGTTCACTTCCCGGACTCACCGAGAAGAGACCATCACGGTTACACACGCCGTTGATGTGTTTTAATTAAGGTCAACTTCGGTTTTCTACAACCGACATTAACAAATTCCCATCTGCCTCATAACCGCGGGCACGGCTTTCAAAGATAATACCCTGCAGGGTGTCCCAACTTAGCCCATTATAAGCTCTCACGGTCAACGAAGGATATTCCTTCTACCGAAGACCCGATCAGTCTCGAATCCTGACTACAAGACATTTCGACAAAGAATAAAACAAGACCAAAGAAGCCGCCTGATTGTGCCGACAAATCCCGATAGGAGCTGCACATATCTCGCTCTCGTGGCACATCCGGATGAGCAGTCCGCATAACTAAAACCAGACCTCAAGTTTCTGAGGGGCGCTGCACAGGGTTTAGTTCGGGCCAAGACTCAAGGAGCACCGGTCCGGGGTTAAATAAAGATGACCCTCGGCTCGCGAAACCCGGGGAAAAGGCTTAGGTGGCAAATGGTAAAACCAATGTTGGGCCTTTGCCGGAGGAGTCTTATTCAAAGCGAACTGTCAAGGGGGTCCCATAAATCACCCAACCGTAAGGAACGCTAAATCAAGGAACATAACACCGTATGACGGAAACTAGGTGGCAAGAGGAACAAAACACCGTGCATAAGGCCGAGCCTTCCACCCTTTACCAAGTATATAGATGCATTAATTATAGCAGATATATTGTGATATCCCCAACAAGTAAACATGTTCCAACAAGGAACAACATCTCCATGTTCCAACAAGGAACAAACTTCATCTTCACCGCAACTAGCAACGCTTATAAGAGGGCTGAGCAAAGCGGTAACATAGCCAATCAACGGTTTGCTAGGAAAGGATGGTTAGGGGCTGACATGGCAATATGGGAGGCATGATAAGCAAGTGATAGGCATCGAGCATAGGCATAGCAAAAGAGCGAGCATCTAGCAAGCAAAGATAGAAGTGATTTCGAGGGTATGGTCATCTTGCTCGCAAAGTTCTCGAGTTGTCGAAAGCTTGATCCTCGTAAGCGTTCTCAACAGGTTCCTCGCTCACGCACTCGCCTCCCGCTCTACCCAAAGCAAGAACACAAACAAAGGAACCACAATAAATCACGGGCAATGCACAAGCAACATGATGCAATACATGGCATGATATGCGAGATGTGATATGCAATGCGTATGCGTTCGGAAGGAAAATGATGAACCAGGCATCAACTTGGCAAACCAAGTATGCCGCTGAAAGGTGAGATGATTTCGTTGAAATCGATATAAAGATCACCGAATCGGATGCACGGTTTGCAAATGACAAGCAAAACAAGAATGGCACAAATCTGCCATTAACAAAGATGATGCCACATAGCAAGCAACAAGAAATTAAGCTATCTGCACCCAAACGTACCAACAAAGCATATGGCAGTGATCTACTCAAGATGCTTGACAAAAGATGAACACTGAGCTACGGCTAAATCACATCATAACAGGTCCAAACAAGCATGGCAAAAGTGCAAAATATATCAGCTTCACAGACTTAGTGAAATTATCAACATGGCAAAATCAGCATCAGAAGCAATGTTCAGAGCAAGCAAACAACATGCTACAGGAACTTATAATAGCAAAACAAGGCATGGCATGAATCTACTCAAAGCATAGAACAAAAGTCCCTTACTGACCATAAGCCAAAAAGGATCAGAAATATGATAGCACCCATGTAAATATAGCAAGTTTCATAATGATTCAAGAATGTGGCATGACAAAAACAGATAACAAGTAGGCATGTTTAAGAGCTCGATGCACTCACTACAGAGCATTACATGATAAACTAAGCATACATCCATCAAGAAGACATGGCATAGAAGCTATACATGGCAAGAACAACATCATAGCATACACGGATCAACTACAACAACCTTGGCAAAATTGAATAACATGTAAACAATCTGCCAGGAAACATTTTATAGCAAAAGTAGAGCTCGATTGACTCAAGCTATGGCACTCCCTAATTGCAAACAAGGGCATGGATGGATAGAGCATAACCATATGTTCAAAACATCCTTAAGGAAGTATCTCAAAATATGCATGGATCTCTCTCAGAGCATCAAGTTAACATGGCATAAAAATATCAAGAAAACAGGGCTGAAATCAGCAACATCATGAAGCCTAGTTTGCATGCTTGTGCTAGTCACCACAGAGATCACAAAAATACATGGCATACACCCCTGTAAAGATGGCATGGCATATTACAAAACACATGTAGGACTCAAGTTCATAGGATGCACACATCAATCATGGCAAAATGACAAAAGTGCATGTTCGATAAGAATCAAACTAACATCACATAGCCCTCTTCCAACAGCATTTCGGGCATCAAGATGAGCTCAAATGAAAATGATGCAATGAGATGAAATGATCTACTCATCGAGGCGAACATTTCGTATGCTACACGCCCAAAACGGAGCCACGAAAGTGCAAAGTTATGGCATGATGAAAATGCAACAAATTAATCACGAATAAAGACAAAGGATTTCGGGGAAGAAGAAGTCAACCTTCTCGGATCTGAGATCCGGATCGATCCATCGCCGAGCGGGTCGAGGCGGCCGGAGTCGGAGGGGCCGGACGAGGCCGGCCGGCCGGGCGACGGGCGGGCGGGCGGCGCGGCGGCGCCGGCGCGGCGAGGCGCGGCGGCAGCCGGGCGGCCGCCGCGCTGGCGGCGGAGGCAGCCGGCGGCGGGGTGGCCGCCAGGGTCGAGGGCGAGGCGGCGGGGCCCGAGGCGGCGGCGACGGGGCGCCAAGCGCGGCGCGGCTGGGCTGCTGGGGCTGCCATGGGCTCGGCGGGCGGGCGGCGCGCTGGGTGGCCGGGCGCCACGGGCGGCTCCCTGGGCGGCGGGCGGCGGGCGAAGCTGTCCCGCGTGGACCGGACGTGTCCGGCGCGGAGGGAGCGGGGCTAGGGTTTCGGGATCCGGAAATTCAGAGGGGAGGCTATATTTATAGGTAGAGGGAGCTAGGAAGCTCCAAGTGGAGTGTAGTTTTCACCCACACGATCGTGATCGAACGACAGAGAGCATGGAAGTGACTTAGATGGGTTATTGGACTATTTTGAAGGGGTGTTGGGCTGCAACTTAAAAGAGGCCTTTGTGAGAGTGCGGTTAACTGCTGAGTACCAAACGAGCTCCAAATGACCAAACTTGACAGTGGTTCACCGTGGTGTACCAAGGCCACTTGACAAACCTCGGTCCATTCCGAGAAAGTTTAGTACCCGCCACGGAAAAAGTAAAAGGGGACGCCGGGGACATAGGAGTGCCGGATTGCAAAACGGACAACGGGAAAATGCTCGAATCATGAGACG
This sequence comes from Aegilops longissima, assembly GCA_021605205.1. Taxonomy (NCBI): domain Eukaryota; kingdom Viridiplantae; phylum Streptophyta; class Magnoliopsida; order Poales; family Poaceae; genus Aegilops; species Aegilops longissima. The sequence continues at coordinate 33,925 of JAHIAM010002090.1, read as the reverse complement.
AACACGTATGCAAATGAGATGCACATGATGACATGATATGAAATGCATGACATGGACAAAATGCAAAATGAAGAAAAACCCAACCACGGAGGGAATATCATATCACAATGCCGAAAATGGCAAGAGTTGGAGTTACAAATATGGAAAGTTACATCCGGGTGTTACACGCAGCAGCAAGTCCGGGGACCCCGCTCCCGTAACGCCGACAAGAGCTCCCGGCCCACGGGCGCCTACCAACTTGGCCGAGCAGAGAGGCGAAGGGCAAGTGCGGTTGCGTCATGGCTCCTAACAGCTCTGGGCCTTGGGCGCCGTGGTGGCGGTTGATTGACGTGGGCGGCACTGCTCCCCACGCCCTTATTTCGTGGCTTGCTAGGCGGACACGCCGCTGCACACATCCGCTCCCTTTTGCCGCTTGAGCGCCCTCGCCCTTCCTTCTCTCGAACTCCAGCTCTTGCATCCACTCTGATCTCGAACCTTCCCCATCTCCTTCCTCGCGCCATGGCCCCAGCGCGAGGAAGGGAAAGGGAAGAAACCCGCCGCCAGCCGTTAACTCACCGACGGGCGCCCCCGCCGCCGATTGGCCGGGTCATAGTCAACCGAGAGGGCCTGGGCAAGGTCCGCCGCCCCCGCCACCATCTTCAATGAGTGTGGAGGACGACGGCCTGGCTCATGCCTCGCCTCCGCCGACAGATTCCCACCGAGGTCCGGTATTTCCGCCGACGCCTTTGGGCTGGACCGGTTCCCCTTCTCGATTTCTTCAATGCCGTGAAAGTTTTCCCATTACCGATCCATATGATGCATCCGGGTCCTGAATCCATCACCCTTCTCGCGGTATTTGCATTTGTTTGTGAGGCAATGACGGGCATCATTCCTTCGCTGCCTTGCTGCGCCACTTCTTCTCTCTCGCTACCGTCAATTCTATTCAGTGCTCGTGGTGCGTGAGCTTCATCGCTGCGCCCGAGACAACGGCTCCGAATCGACTTCAGCCTTCCTCCGCCGCCTGGTTTCGCGAAGCGGTGGTTCTACGTGGACGCTAGTGCCCAGCCCCTCGCCGACGGAGCCATCTTCGCCGCAAGAACCCCCAACTCAGGCTGGGGCCAAGTGACACTCACGGCCCCCGGTTTGCCTTCGCCTGCACCGCTTCGAAGTTCATGAGAAAGCTTGGCGTGACGCGCCCAAGGTGGTGAAGGAGTTCCTGCTATGCCAGACGCTTCCTCTCCAACGCCACTCCCACCGTATGTGGGCCTTCAGCGGGCTTGATGATCGATGAGGCTCCGTGAAGAGGACCTGACGCTGAAGCGCCGAGGACAAGGTTCTCGGTCCCGACTGGTGACCCTAACCCCGTGGCATCCGCATGGAGGGGCCTTGCTGCACTTCTGCTGTAACAGGGGCGACTTTGTGAACCAGATGCCTGTCTTTGACGAATGGGGCCGCTACCACTGGCCTCCAGGGCCTCATGAGAATCCAGCAGGTGGTGATCGCCCTTCCAACAGCCAAGGCGACTCCTCCTCAAGTGGCGGGGCAGGGAGGCACGAGCCGCCAGAGGCCGAAGGGACCCCCGCCGGGGTGACAGCACAGGGCGACGCTCATGAGGGAGCAGCTCCTGAGGCTCATGCCGCCGTGGCTGAGGGCGGCAGGCAGCTGCCCGCAGCGCCTGCGGGTGAGGCCCCCGAGGCCCCTGCTGCTTCTCTTGGTGAGGCGACCAGCAGCGCGCGTCAGGCGGATGCCCCTGACGCAGGTCGCCTTGATGCTTCTCCCTCGTCGCAGGCTGACCCCTGCGCTCAAATCTTGGGTCGCCACAGGACTTCGAGGCTCCGAAGAGAAGGGAGGCCTGGGCGATGATTACCCTTGTCACCGCTGAAGCGAGGAAGTACTTCGCCACCGACGTAAGCCTTCTCCTTCTCCAGCCCCGATCCTTTCGCTGCTTGTACCGATCCTTGCCTGCGCAGCCCCTTCCCGCCGAGCTTACGGAGACGGGTGAGGAGCCGTCCCCCTCGGCTTCGCCCCTCCCCCGTCCTTGAGTGCTCCGAGCAATGGAGCCCTTGTGGTGAGGGCGATCAGGGGGGAGAACCGCCCTGAGGCGCGTCGAGGCCCTGCGCGCCCCGCGACCCTTCTTCGCGAGCCTTCTCGTGGCATAGCTAGCCTGCCGTGGGCTTCTCGCCGGGTCGTGGACGGCGATTGGTTGAGGCGCTTCTCGTGCTCTTCGTCTGGGGTGGCTGGCTCTGTGCCGGGCTTCGGCGCGGGCGTGTTCGGGCCGCCGCGAGGGTGCCAGCCCCTGTGCCCCTGCCTGCAGGGGAGTGCTGATTCGGAGCCCGGCGCCCGCTTGGGGCGGTCGATGGAGTGGAAGACGCGCACGAAGCGCCGCCTGTGAGCGCCGCGCTTCTTCGCCAAGGATTTCTTCGAGGGCGGCTAACGCGTGAGCCTTCTTGGTGAAGAGCTCACGATGAAGACGCTGCGGCCTTGAGGCCGGTGGCCTGCGCCGCTGCAGAGAGGCGTGAGCTGGAGGGTGCTTCCGCCTTGCGCGCCATCATCGCGATCTTGACGATGAGGAGGCCAATGCGTCATCGGCAGCTCGAGGGCCTGTTCTCGGCCGCCGAGGAGGCCCGGAAGCTAACAGCGGCGAGAGGCGGCGGAGGAGCGGGCACAGAACTCCTGGCCCAAAGGTCACCACCGGAGGAGCAGTAGAGCTGCGCGAGGCAGCCTCGCCGATGAAGGTGGCCTCCGCACCCGACGGAGCTCCGAGCGTGAGGAGGCGCTGACACTTGAAGCCGCCGAACGCTGCAAGGCGAGTACGAAGCGCTTGAGACGAGGGAGCGCTTGGCGCGGGCGGAGGATGAGGTCATCGCACGGGAAGCCCGCCCCGAGGAGGCCTGACGCCGAGTGGCGGCGGCGCTGCTTGAACCTCGAGCGAAGTTCGAGGAGAGGCTGGGTTGATCAAGGCCGAGGCCGGGAGGCAGGACTGCTGCCTTGAGGGCCAAGCCGGAGGAGGCGACGCGCGGGCCGATGCTCTTCAGCCGCCTCGAGGTGGCGCAGGGGAGTCAACCACCTCTCAGCCTGAGGTGCTCCTGAGGACGCATTGGGGGATTTATCCGACTGATTATGTATTGTCCCTGTTCCATTACCCTGCATGAATAGAACTCAGGCTTTGACCTGATGGCTGTGAGAGAATTTTGGGAGGGGGGGCCCCTCATGTAAAACTTGTGTTCATCAGACAGCAGGTGCTACATCGCCCATACGCCCGCCCAAGTGGTTGGCTAAGCGACGTGCTGGTTGGCTGATTTACCTTTTGTTTCAGATTTAGCCCCGAGATAGCATGTGGGAGGCTGCGTGACCCGAGTGTCTCCTCGATCGAATCCGTAGGATCTGCAGTAAAACCTCCGGAGAGGACGCGGGCGGCGGCAGGCTGGGCTGCGCAAGCTAGGTTTGGTCCGGCCTCATGAGGGGCTCGCGAGGGAGGCAGCTGAGGCGGAGTGGTAACCAAACCCGAGAGATTTGCTCGAACGAGACTAAGCACCCTTCCCGAACACACGCAAATCTTAAATTGGAATCCAACTTAAATCCAAATGGGGAAAGCGACAATCAAATGGAAAGGCGAAGAAAGGTAAGAAAAGCCGCCATTCCGCACCTAGTCTAGTCTTGATGTCTTCTCACCAAAGGAGCTAAGTGCTGCCATCTGGGCGTGAGGGAGCCCTGCAGGCTCAAGCCGGCACCTCGAGACTCGGGCGTACAGCCCCACTCATTATTATGTGAGAGTGTCACGGGCGGCGAAGCTTCACAGCACTGGCCTTCTTCACAGTGTACCGCCTTGCTTCATATCGCCAGACGAGGGCCCCGCCTTGCGCCACACTCTAGTACCATCAACGATGACCGAAACCAGACGCCGATGGGGTAGAGCGGTCGCCGTTCTCCGATGACCACGGGTCCTCCGCCAGGCAGGCCCCGAGGCACCTCCCCAGCAGAGGACCTACTTCCCGAGAACGCCTTTGCTCCGAACGCCATGGTGGTGATGTTGGGTCTCGCCCTTCCCGCAGCTCCTCGCGCCTCCTCCCAAGGGTTAGGAGATCATGCGGAGCGGGCAGCTGCTCGCCACGGCGACCTGCACCTCCCGCGATCCATGATTAGCGATGCTTGCTCTTGAGGAAGTAGCGGTACCCGATAATCATCAGCACGGGCGCGACCAGTGGGACAATCCCGAGGCCCCGGAAGAGCTTAGCTTGGCGCGCCATCCCCCAGCTCGGGCTGAGGAGCGAGCCTTGTTCTCCTCATGCGGGTGCCCTTGGTCCATCATGTGGGCACGATTCTTCCGCGCCGTCATCCCGGCGGCCACGCCAGAGTGCTCAGCCGTGCCATGCGACTCTGCTTGATGCGCCCACCGTGGGGTGGTGGCGCGGCGGTCCACCCGGGTCGGGGTTACGCCGAGTCCTTCTTCTCCGCGGGCCGGGCGGGGCAACCCCGCCGCCGCCCAAAGGCCGACATCTTCGCCGGTGTTGGAGTAGCTGGAGCCCGCTGGCATGCGTGGAGCCTCCTGCTGGCCGCCTGGCCCGAGATGGAAGTTGGGTGGAGAAGGGTGAGCCCTCGAGGCGGCGGCCCAGAGCTCGCCACTCGCTTCCAGCAGACGTCGCGGCCGCTTCCAGCAGCTCTGCATCGCAGCAGCCTCGCCACCGTGGAGTGCGGCCTCGATTTCGCCTGCCCCGGCGGGTGTACGTGACGTGGTCGCGCGTGATTGGAGGCCCTTGCTGCTCGCCGTGTGAGCCGCCAAAGCTCGTCCGCTACGCTCAAGGCCTGCAGCGCTCATGGACTGCGAGCTGCCTGGGCACGGGTCGCCCGAGGCGAAGCGGTTTCACGTGGGCGGGCCACGCCGCCCAAGGATCTGGGTTGCCCGCTTGGTCGCCGGACATGGTGATGACGATGCGACGGGACACGAGGTGGCAGAAGGTGGATTCCGGCGCACCCCTACCTGGCGCGCCAAATGTCGGATTTTGGGTTCCGGCAGACCCTTGAGGTTCGAACACTGGGGTGCGCGCGGAGATCCAACCCTCCACCGCCTCGCACTCGGCCAATCGCTGGGACCTAAACTACTACACGGAACAACACAAGAGACACGAGATTTATACTGGTTCAGCCACCATTGTGGTGTAATACCCTACTCCAAAGTGTGGTGGTGGATTGCCTCTGGGCTGATGAGGAACAATACAAGGAAGAACAGCCTCGCGAGGTCTGTTCTTGGCGGGCGCGATTTAACTGCTAGGTGGGGTTCACCGCCTAGCTACCGGTTTCTTGATGAGGATTCAGATCTCAGATCGCTTTTTTTTCCCTCCGCCCTGGGGTGGCTACTCCTATTTATAGGCGAAGGCCCTGGCCCTTCCCAAATATTGAGCGGAAGGGCGCCAACAATTGGCCATTTTGAAGGGAAAAGCGGGTACACTTATCCCGACTAAAGTTGGTCCTCGCCGCCAAAGGCTCGTGATGACGCCTGCTTGGGCTCCACGATGACTCCTTCCAAACTGCTGGGGCTGGTCTTGGTCTTGTTGCACCAAACGGATGCCTTTGCTTGATGCTCTCGCCGCGCTTGCTCCCTTTGCACCAAAGAGGAAAGGAGGACATCACATGGCTGGCGCCTCGATCGGGCGCCTTGGTCGTCATGGCTTGCGCCATGGGCACCTCGCGAGGTACCCTGCCTTGAACTCTCCGCCTCCTCATGAGCCAGCCCGACGAGGCCGTGCTCGAGGAAGCTCCTTGTCGTCTCGCCTCATGAGGCTTGGACCTCGCGAGGGTCTTGAGCTTATGCTGATGAAGATGGGCCGTGCTGGGCCTCCTCGAGCCACGCCAAGAGGCCGCAGTGCAGCAAGTCTGGGACCCCTGCTCCTGAACGCCGAAGGGCCTTTTCGCCTATGGGCGGTTTAATCCTGATGGCCAATCCGCCATATGTCATTAGCCCTCTCTAAACCGCCAACTTGACCTTGCATTGTATTTTCACCGTTTAACACTGAATTTTTCACTTACAAACCGTGGACAAGAAACCGCACTGCTTGATTTTCTTTCAGCTCCCCTTCCGAATGGCTAAACAATTTATCGCTTGTAATTGGGTTCCGCCCGGATCACGGAAACACAACTCAACGGCTACGCCACCACCGCATTTTAGCCTCAAAAATGTTCTCCATCAAGAGTTCCGAATCGAATGTCCACCGAACCTCAAGAAGGAGAAGTGATTGTTTTATGCAACACCTAGACCGGGATTCAGCCCGCCGATCAAAAATTTCCGGATGTCCTCGCAAGCTTCCAACTCCATCCACAAGATATTGGTCCAACTCGTGTCCAATATATGCAACTTTCAAGTATTCTCATAAGTCTATCTTCAAGAAGAACCAACCGTGGAGTTATTTCGAGATTTCTTTCATTTGAACCGCCACATGAGTTCTCTGACGGCCCTAACACGTAACTTGGCGGCGTTTTAATACGTAAAAGGAAAGAAGTGGACTTCCTCACGCCAAACATCATAGCCATCCTAAAGATTGAATCAAACCTGGTTCTACTGCTGAACACTGCTCCTAACGGAGAAAATCCTTGCCGGGTTATCGCCTCACCGCTTAGCAACAGCCACCCATTGCCTTCAAGGCTGACCGCCGCAGGACGGAAGAACTTTGCACCTCAAATTACCAAGCTCCGTGCTTTGATGGCCAACGGTTTAACCGGTATTGACCTTGTCCGCTGCTGGGTTTCTTGGGCATCTTGCCATTAAGCCGCCGCCCGGATTGATGCACGAATATACCGGTGACGCTAAAGATCCTCAACGCCATCACGAACTATCAATAATCGAGCTTGAAGTTACCAAACAAAGGAAGAAAATGCTCGATGAACCGATCTCCGCGATGCAGCCAAACCGGTCGGCTCGCTCGCTTTCTCCAACAAACCGCCCATGTAAGGTTCCTTTCCTTACTCTATCGACTTTGATTCCATATTGATTGTATTAATCCTCTCAGACACTTTTCAGGCCAACAACTCCTTTTGAAACGAACTAAACCGCCCGGTTCCTCGTGCAAAGACCAAGACCACCAAGAAAACTGGCAAGAAGAAAACCGCCGAGTCTTCTGAACCGCCAGAAGATGAAGAATCAGATGCTGAGGTAGAGCTTGACTCACTTGGTTCCTTTTTCATTCATTTTATTGATAGTTACAATTCCCAGGATGACGCTGAAGCCACTCATGCAGAACCTGTTGAGGTAATCCTTCTTCTTCTCGATTCGATCTTGTACCGTTAAAAGAATTCGCCAGACAGTCCGGAAAGTGAAACAATCTCACTCTTATGCTCATTTGAATCCAAAACTTTCTTTGAAGACACAACAAACTGAAGAACGCCAGACGACCCGCATAGCGGTCAACAAATTACGCCGTCCGTTTAGCTGACACACCAACCCGGAAACGCCGCCCGAGGTGACTTGTTCTCCGAAAAGCGTTATCCTTTGAAAGGTTTCTTCCGATGCCCTCTCAATCCGTCTCGATCCAATTACTGTGCTTCTTCCAACTCGTCTGGCGGTTCATCAACCACTCACCTGCCTCCTCTCAAAGTTGTTGTTGGGTAAGTATATTACTCCTTAATTTGTTCCTTGTATTTGTCGGTTTATCATATTCTAACCCTTGATGTTGTAGCACCAAGGCTCGACTTAGTAAAAAGGCCAAGACCTCGACCCTCATCAGGATGTTGATCCGAGAAGACTCCAGAGCATCATGGTGAAAATCCCGGTTGCTAAAGACAACTCTGCTGGGAAAATCAAGATGCCAATGCTAATCCGCCAGAGGTTGAACCGATGTCCAAGTTGAGACTTCACATCCTCCTGCTCCTCCGAGTCCCGCAAGCGAACAACGGGACTCAACTCGCTGATCCGCCAAGCCCGGTATGAAAGCGCCAAGCCCGCTTGAAAATGCTAATCCGCCAGCCCGACCAAAGATGATGATGTCGAGAGTTACGGCACCGATATACCGCCTCGCAATCCGTTGTTCTATCAAAGCACACCGCCAAGGAAGAATTTATCGCCATGAGCAAAGGGAAGGAGAAAACTGATCTGTCAGCTTATAACAATCTCTCCGCCCAAGACCTTCACTGCTTCCTCGAACCGCTCTACACAAGCCGTGATTATGAAGCCGGTTTAGTAAATCTTATGAAGGAGCGCTATGAGGTAAATAGTTGTGCCCTTCTTTGTACCTTCATTGCATAGTAGCCCCTAAGGGCCGATTTGTCCCTAGAAAGTCAAACCGACTTTGCATAATTCATAGTACTTTGCCTTGTATATTTCTGATCAAACACACATTAGCCCCTCAAGTGCCATGATTAACACTTGTATTAATCCATGGACTTCAATAATCAGTATAAAAATGATCCGCATTAGCCCCAAGTGCCAAGTGTATGACTGGTTATGCGCTTGGGACTTTTAATGAAGATATTAACATGCTCTTTTTGTTGCAGAGTGAGATACGCCAACAAGTCTCACAAATCAATGATCTTCAAGAAAATCTGAAATCTCAACAAGCGTAAACCTCCAAGGCCAAGGATGAGTTGAAACTGCCTTGACTACCATGGAGCAGCTCAAGGAGTGGTTCAAGTCTGAGCGGCCGGCCGATACCGAAAAGGCGGCTTGCTAAAACGGGCGGAAGATGTCAAGCAGCTCTTAAACCGCGACGAAGAGCTCATCGATTAAAGCGCCAAATCAATGCCATGACCTCTCGCAATATTTGGTAAGCAACGCTTTCACCAAGGTTGTGATGAATATTCCGCTTTGAAATTTCCTCCGTTTAACCTGAACTTTCTTAAACCGGTATAGGTAGGCGATTGCTCATCCGGCTCGACATGCGGAAGAAACTCAAGGTCGCAGATACGCTAATTGAATAGTTGTATACCGCACCCAGCGAAGTTATTTGCGCCACTTATTATGATAATGCAGCTCGACAATCGATCAAGGACACATCGGACCGCTATCTATGATACCAAAGATAGATAGAAGAATTGAAACGATCCGCTACCCGGTTGGCACCTTATTGGCACTAACTCGCGCAAAGCATGGATAGCTGACCTTGATCCGCCGACATAGCCAAAGGCTTCCCAAAGTGCTCAAGAAAATGGCGAAGTATTTGATAATGATGCTCTCAAACGGGTAACAAGGAGATGCGCCTTCCGGCGAAGTCAATCGCGAAGAGGCCAACCCGACGGTTCACCGCCCTTCTATGACGCGAACAACAAACGGGTTGAAGCTGTTATTCCGAAGTGCGTAACCTTGTTCCACCAACCCGAAGAACACTTACGCGACGCTGATCCGACCGAGCTTATAAGTGAAGAGGCTGTCTTTCGTGCTTTAACCCGATTGATCGACCACCAATGACTTCCGCCATTGGATGGTGAGGAGGAAGAAGTTGAACCGACGCCGACGACCCATCTACTTCACGCCAACCCAGCAATGAAGCTTAATCCATCAAGTCGGTTGATACGCCGTAACTGCCTCGTTATAAAGCAATTCCAAATTTTGGGCCTCAATGCCTTGTAATAGGATAGCCAACACTTTTGCTTTTAATATGCCTTCGCGCATGCGCTTTGCAATTTATGCCTCCATTTGATTTGCCAATGATAAGCTATTACCCGCAGTAAAATCTTAAACCGCCACGGCGGTTTGTGCCGCCACCGGCTTGTGACGCTCATATATATATGCAATGAAATATTGAGGTATATGATCAAAATTTGTGACACAAAATACCTGCCATCGCTGGGCATGAAGTTGGCTTAGCCAATCTTGAAGCGGAGGTTGTATAAACCATTACCGCAAAGGATAAAACAGCTCTTGTGTTTATAATGCCGTTTACTATGTAAACCGTGTCGGTCATGACAAGCCCCTGTTACTCCATAATGGGATGTTAATGAAAAGTCAAACCGAAAATTATATCCGGATTAAAATGGACCGAATTCCGCCAATTGACAGTTTGAACCGGTTAAAAATGTTATCGTTTAAAACGCAACAAAAATCAAATAACATTTATGAAAAAACATGGAAGCAAAGGCAATGATAAACCGCTTGCAAAAGGAGGCTTTATCGAGCCGATCGATGGTGTTACCATGGTCGGACACCACCAAGCTCCCTATAAGGTGTAGCCATGGTTCAAGTCAGCCAGTCCCCAATCAAACCGTGGCATTATGCCAATCAAGTGGCGGGCAATGGTTCGGGTTCACCAAGCCCCAAGTGACTCTATGGCCTTAGGCCGATCAAGAGGCGGATCGGTTCAGACTTGACCATGTCCCTGTGATCTGGTGGCTTTCGCCATCAAAAGGTGTTGCATTGGTTCGACACCACCAAGCCCCCAAGTGATATCATAAAGCTTTTGAAAAGCAAACTCAGGGGTAAACCGAGGCCGCTTTTAAGACGTAACAACCCATGTAACCACGCATGATGTAATAGAACAGATACCCCGCTTAGCCGAGGCTCCGGCTTATTACTTTATTCATAATATATACACCGTCATAATATGTACATAAGTAGAGCCGATGGCTCGTATAATAAGGTCAAGATGAGCTATGTTCCACGACCTGTTGGTCTCCTCCTCCGACATGCGTGAGTCTTTATGCTCTCGAATATCGATCGATAGTATGACCTGCAGTGCAGATTCTGCTGACCACGAAAGGTCCCTCCCAAGGTGGGGATAACTTGTGCATATCACCGGGTCTTGGATGAGCCAAGCACCAAATCTCCTCCTTGAAAAGTTCTGTTCGACCGCGACTATGGTAACGATTTAAGATCCTGTTGGTAAATCACCGAGCGGCAGCTGCTATATCACGCCCTCATCCAACCGGTCCAAAGCGCCTTGTTATGCCGCCTCGTTGTCCGCTTCAACATAAGCTGCCACACGAGGTGAGTCATGACGGATGTCATGGGGAGAACCGCCCGCCCATAGACCATAAAAACGTGTGTATCCTGTGGATCTATTGGGCGAGTGTTGATACTCCATAACACGATGGTAGCTCTTCTACCCAACAACCCGGTGTCCTCTCGCAAAGGGACCATAAGACGGGCTTGATGCCTCTCAAGATCTCTTGATTAGCCCTTTCCGCTTGACCATTGGACCGTGGGTGGCTATCAAGAAACGCTGTCGGATGTGTTCACGTCACAGAACTCTTTCATGGCACCTTTGGACAAATTGGTACCATTATCTCGTGATGATACCGTGGAAAGCCAAACCGAAAATCACCTTTTTGATGAATTGAACCGCCGTGGCCGCGCCACATTTGCTAATGTGTTCTGCCTCTACCCACTTTGTAAACTTGTCCACCGCCACCGTGAGGTGGGTCTTTTTTGTCCTGGACCTTTGAAAGGTCCAACCATATCCGCACTTCAGGTTGCAAACGCCAAGTAATTGGAATCATCCTCAATTCTGGGCCGACATGAGCACGCCTGAAAATTTTTGGCAACCATCACATCGTCCGACCAGATCTTCCGTGATCGCGATGAGCAACAACCAATAGAAACCGTATGCGGAACGCTTTAGCCACCAAGGATTTTGAACCGCGTGGTGACCACAATCTCCTTCGTGGATCTCACGCAATATTTCACAGCCTTCCTCGGGGACACACAGCGTTGAAACGCCTCGACACGCTGCAATGATGCAATTCGCCATTAACAATGGTCATAGACTTGATCGCTAGATTATCCGTCGCCAACGCCTCATCTTCCGTAACTCGCCCGTTCATGTACGCAAGATAAGGAAGCATACAATCCGGAGTGACGTGAAGAGCTGCCACCAATTGAGCCTCCGGATCTAGAATAGCCAAACCGCTTCACCAGGAGCTTGACCGACGGGTTGTGCAAAGATGTCCAGTAAAAACATTGGGCGGACCGTTTACATTGAGAGCCCAACCGCTTAAAGCGCCCCCGCTTCATTCTTCCGACGGTCCACGTGGTCCACCTGATAGCCCTTGAAATGACCTGCAACAATATCCACCTTACGACGATATGCAGCCATGAGTGGGTCCTTTGAATCCCAAGTGCCAGACACTCGTTGAGCCACTAGGTCCGAGTCACCAAGCACTTAACCCGCTTAGATTCATCTCCTTAGCCATCCGAGACCATGGAGCAAGGCTTCATACTCAGCTGCATTGTTAGTACAAGGGAACATTAAGCGGAGAACGAATGTAACTTGTCACCTCGTGGGGAAGTTAATACGACTCCAGCCCCAAGCCCTCCAATTGCCTCGGATCCGCCAAATGGATGGTCCAATATGTGATCCGCTTTTCTTCGTGCTTGCAACTCCGCCCAATCATTAATGAAATCCACAAGTGCTTGAGACTTCACCGCCGTCCGAGGCACGCATTTGCACTGCGGCGCGCCCAAGCTCTATAGCCCACTTGGCAATCCGCCACCGCTTCCTGTTCTCAGATGATATCGCTTAAAGGAGCGAATCGACCACCGTGATGGGGTGCCTTGAAATACTGCTTCAGCTTCCGCTTGCCATGAAAACTCCATATACTAGCTTCCGCCAATGCGGATACCTTTGCTTAGATTCAATAAGTACTCGCTGATATAGTAAACCGGACGTTGAACCGATGCTCCTTCCCTACCTCCTTCCGCTTCCACCACAATGGCCACGCTTGACCGCTCGGCGTTAGCAAAGAACATATAGCGTAGCGCTCTTGTCAATGGGAGCGGCGAGCACAGCGGTTGGCCAATTGCCGCTTAAGTCTTCCAACGCTTCATCGGGCGGCCGGACTCGCATAAATTGATCTGTTTTTTCAAAGATCTCGATACAAAGGGATGGCCTTCTCCGAGGAGGCCGATAAACCGCTCAACCATGGATAATCCGCCTGCCAAACGCTGGACATCGCATTACACTTTGGTTTAGCCAGGAGGTAATAGCCGTAATCTTCTCCGGATTAGCTTAAATTCCCATGTTGGACACGAAAACCCAATAACTTGCTTCGCCGAACACCAAAGACACATTTGGCCGGGTTGAGCATCATCTTGTAAACCCGCAGGTTGTCAAAGGTTTCCTTCAAATCGCCAATCGCTGTCTCCTTCTCCTTGACTTGACCACAATATCATCAATATAGGCGCGTACATTACGCCGATCTGTTTATGCAGTGCAATTTCAGCACACAACGCTGATAAGTTGCTTACGCCTTGAGCCCAAAAGGCATAGATACATAGCGTATATTCCAAAGGGAGTGATAAACACTGCTTTCTCATGTCCTTAATCGCCATCTTGATCTGATGATACCCAAAATACGATCCAAAAAGCTCAAGCGCCACAACCCGCATTAGCATCAATAATCTGGTCAATGTGGGGGATGTCACGACCGGTTTTTCAATAAAAATATTTATTGAACAACCGACCTATGAAGTCCAATATGAGGAAAATCCTTCATACCGTAGACAAAACTTTGATACAATAAGCCAGAGCATTACAATATTACGGGTCGGATGAAGATGCCCAACCAATTATTACAAACACGCCGATAATTATACATGATGGCGGATATGACACAATGGTGTGGGTGGAAATACTACCGACTCAAGATATGAGTGGTTGGTGGAATAACACAAGGGTGGTTAATAAGTCTATCAGATCGGCGGCTCATCGAAAGCCGAGGTGAGGCTCGATGAATTTATTTGGGTAGCGGAAGCGGATATATCACAATGACTAATCCAGGGTCGACGAGACCGACCGATTCCTCTAGGCGCCGGACTCGCTATCGAACTCTTCATCCATGAGATCGCTTTCACAAGATCCGCCAAATCAATAAGCCGTGAGTACTTTGAAAGTACTCGCAAGACAGTTTGGACAAAAGATATAACAAATGAATGCATGAATGCGACATGATTAATTTTAACAATGCTCAATTTAAATCAGATAGCAAAGTAAATAAGAAGGAGTCGGCGTAGTCCGCCGAAAACCCAAAGAAGACAAAACTCAAACCGATCGGTGTCCGGGCGACGCCTCAAGGGTGAACAAATAAGTAAAACATGCTACGCCGGGCCCGAGCGACACCTCATAAAGGGCTTATATTGAAATAAAAATACATGCGCAGTACGCAATGGACGCCGAGCGACATCACGAAAGGGCTTATAATAAAAGTAAATAATAATAATGCCGTAGTCGGACGCTCCGAGCGACATCGCAGAAAGGGCTTATAATGAATTTAAATAACAACAATGCCGCAATGGACGCCCGAGCGACATCGCAGAAAGGGCTTATAATGAAAATAAATAACAACAATGCCGCAATGGACGCCCGAGCGACATCGCAGAAAGGGCTTATAATGAAAATAAATAACAACAATGCCGCAATGGACGCCCGAGCGACATCGCAGAAAGGGCTTATAATGAAAATAAATAACAACAATGCCGCAATGGACGCCTGAGCGACATCGCAGAAAGGGCTTATAATTCATTATTCATAATCGACAAGATATAGTGCTCACGGAAAATATTCATCACAAGACAATAAGCGGTTAGTCCATTCACAGGAAATAAACATTTAACACTCAAGTAGTTATCGGAGTCTCTCACCACCGAGACCGATATCTTGACAAGATAAGGTGAACACGGTACTGGACATGAATAAGATGAATTCAAGAATTTTGACTCGCAGAGTTTGTACCAAAATTGTCCACAGCCAACGGATTTCGTAGTCACGGGACTAGTTCCGCTTACGGTATTTCGAGGAAACACAACTAGCTAGTACACACCCATCATACCTCACGCTGCCAGAATCACCCTAGACAGCGCTTAAGAAAAACTTTGAGACGGGAGATCACAATCTCGAATAGCATGGGATCAAATTTATATACGCGCCTAAGGGTGCCCCTCTCGTCCCAACCGAAACACCCATGCCCCCGACCGGATGAAAGGCTTTAATCCAGGCCATGGAACCTTCATCCCGCCTCTCGATTTGGTGTGTACCAGAAGTGGTTTGCAACTTATTGTCAGATCCCTTGCGGGAAACAGTGGTAGTACGAAGGGAAGACGGACGGAATCGACTGATTTATGTTGACACCGGTCAACGATCCGCATAAGCCTGCATGCTACAACACTGCCATCTTACCCATACTCATGCCAACTCATGGCCATGCAACAAGTTTCCAACAACTCATGGATTTACCGAGCTCATTTGCCTCAACTCTTACGAGATAAACTATCATCGAAATGCTCATGAACGTGCCATGATACAAAAAATAATGCAAACATGCCCAAACACTCATCATATCAAAAGTTCAAACATTGCTTGCCTGGTTCGGAGTAGTCGGGTCTAGCTCGGCGGTTCGCGGTTCCGTTACCTCCTTCGTATCTACGGTACACAAAATACACGCGCTAACGTAAATACCGTGGGTACAGAAAGTTAATCCAAATATTTTTCAAATAAATATGATAAAAACTAGACAAAATTTGAAGAGGACAGAAAAGAATCACTCAAAATTCCTTTCTGTTAAAAAGTTATAAGGGTTTTGGTCCAAGGACCCATCTGTAATGAAACAGTAAAACTCTAGGGGCTTTGCGAAAAGTCCGTAAAACGGTTCAGAGTGGAAGCGATTTGCCAAAGCACGCTTTCGAAAAACGATTCAAAAACAAAGAGAGGCTGACGGGCGGTCCCACCCGCCAGGTTTGAAATTTCAAACGAGGGAGACGGGCTCGCTGGCGCCCGAGAGTCATGCGGTGGTCGCGGGGCGATCCACGGCGAGGCAGGAGATCGGAGGGTACCTCCGTGTTCAGGCGCCATTCCGTCTGGGTGGTGGTGGTGGTCGCCGCGAGTACCACGCCGACGGCGACGCTTGCTCCGGCGGACGGCGAGTCGGTGGTCGGGACCTCGCCGAGAGAGCTGTGAAGATCAAATTGAGTGGGGTTAGACTCTTGGTAGCATGAGAGGGTAGCCGACGGGATTTGGGCGCCGGGACGACCTCACCGGAGTGAATCGAGGTGGAGGCCGAGGCGGAACGGAGCGGCCGGAGTCGGGAAGAAGAGCTCTCGAGGCCCTCCCAGGGCTTGGCGAGGACTAGAGAGGTGGTGGAGGTGTGCGGGCGAGAGCAAGCTCGGGGTGCTATTTATAGCCGCCCGAGTTGGTTGCCGAGAACGGGTTCTCCGCCAAGTTTACGGCGGCGAGGGCGTTGATCGGGAGGTTCAGAGGTTGAGCGCCGCCGTGGGGTTCCCTGGTTCCGCTTAGGTGCTAAACGCGCCGGGGTTTGGTTGCTTAGGGGAGCTCGACGGAACGGGCGCAGCGGGCCTGCCGGGCGGCAGGGAGCACGCTTTGGCTTGCCGTGCCACGGCGACGGTGCTGCATGCGCGCGCTGGCAAGGAAATGGCTACGCTGGGCTACCAGAGGTTTACGGCGCCGAACGGCGTTATGCCGCCGCTCGCTTCCCGCTGGCCGCCACGGTGGTTCTCGCCACCAAGAAGACACGCCGACGCAGCGCCGTGGTGCCACCGACGCCAGAACGCGCCAAGCACGCGGTGAAGCTCCGGACAAGCAGGCTAGGCTGCGAGCAACGTGCCAAGTGCACTGTGGGCATGTGACTGAAACTCGACGGAGAACGACATCAAATCTGAATTTAACTCAAGATGAACAGTAATAGTGCATGCAAGGTGTTCGATGTAATGATTTAGGCATGTGGGATTTTTCCTTGAGCTGGTTTTTGGTGGAGGGGCCTCTCATTGCATCTAGAGGCTGCCTGAATTTTTGTGAAATTTTTGGAGAAGTGTAGATATGAATTTCACCAAATTTGGCAAATCTGGTCCAAACTTGCAGAGACTAAATTTGAAATCTTTGAATGAAGAGGAGTGGATCTTGATTGTTCTAGGTTGTGGGTACCAAGGACTATCCAGGGAGTTGGTTTGAGGTCAAAACTCAAATGCATTTAGGTACTTGCTTTGCAAATCACCTAGGCTCAAAATAATGGACAGAAAAGATTTGGGAGGAGAAATAAATGAAATAAAATTCAGAAAATGGTTGAGCTTGTTGAGACAGAATGTTTGGATTGCCCAAAGTGGAAGGAGAGATTTTTGGAAGATTTTACCATGTGGTGCATGGCAAAATCATGAATGGTTTCAACATTGGAGAAGGATGCAAAACTCCTAGAGTTTCTTTTTGAAAGAAAATAAACTCCAAAGATTTTTCTTGAAATTTTGAGAAGAGGGCAATCAAGAAAAATTTAAAACCAAACACCAGAGTTGAAGGAGATGCAAAATAAAATATTTGCTAAAGGGAAAAGCTTTTGAGAGAGATTTTTGAAGGGTTTAGAAGACCTTCTTCAAATCCAACAAAATTTTGAAGAAACCAAAAGAATATTTTTGGAGTGTCACAACACCTACCCCTTAGGAAAAATCTCGCCCCGAGATTCCAGCTGATCCTCAAATAATTGTGGGTGCTCGTCCAAGGAAATCCTCTCTTCCCAAGTGGCTTCACTTTCGTGTGGTTGCTCCAATCGAACTTTGAAGAACTTGATGGTTTTCGTCGGGTTCTCCTTTCGCACTCTTCCAAGATTTTTATCGGATGCTCCCGATATGTAAGGTCTGGCTGCACGCCAATGTTTTTATGGGGTACTTGTTTCTCCGGTTGCTTACGACTTCCTCAATTGGGAGACGGGAATACGCCGTGGATGTCGGATAATTCTTCGTAAGTCTAGCTGGTAGGCCACCGTGCCTCTTCGTGCCACTATGCGAATGGTCCGATGAATCTTGGTGCTAGCTTCCTTTAATCTTGAATCGATGCAGCCTCTCATAGGGATACTCAGAGGTACACAAATTCACCGGTTCAAAATTGACTCCACGATGCTTTTGATCGTAATAACTCTTTTGTCGGCTTTGGGCTGTCTTGAGTCGGTCCTCAATCACCTTGACTTTATCTTCAGCCTCTTTGAGCAGGTCTGGGCCAAGATATGACTGTCTCCTGCTTCCCACCAATTTAGCGGGTACGACATCTTCGCCAGACAGAGCTTCAAATGGTGCCATTTGCAGGCTGGACTGATAGCTGTTGTTATATGCGAATTCTGCGATGGTAAGCTCTCTTCCCAACTGGTCCCATAGGTGAGGACACATGCTCTCAAAGATATCTTCTAGAATCTGGTTTACTCGCCACCGCCCATCCGTCTGGGATGGTATGCGGTATCAATGCCACTGAGTTCCCAGAGCTTGTTGTAAGTGATCCCAAAATCGGAGACGAATTGAGTGCCTCTGTCCGAGATTATTTTCTTTGGGACTCCATGTAAGCAAACGATACGGGAAAGGTAGAGCCTAGCAAGCTTCGAGTGGTGTGGGTTGTCTTCACGGGATGAAGTGTGCTACTTTAGTCAGTCTATCGCTGATGACCCATATGGCATCATGTCCGTGTCGTGACCGAGGTAGTCCAACAATAAAATCCATTCCAATCTCGCCCCATTTCCACTGGTATCTTATTTGGTTGCAATAGCCCGCCGGTTTCTCGTGCTCGCCTTGATGCGCTGACAAGAGTCACAACATGCAATAAACGTGGCTATGTCTCTTTTATACCATGCCACCAAAATGTTTCTGAAGATCTTTGTACATTTTTGTTCCTCCGTGATGGATTGAATATGGAGCGTGTGGCCTTCAGCCAGGATTTGCTGTTTAAGGTCATGGATATTTGGTACGCAGCCTATTCCGCACTCACAATATTCCTTGCTCATCAATAACGAATTCGAGGCCTTGCCCAACTTCATCTTCCGCTTTATGCCTTCAATGCTGGGGTGTCCACGTTGAGCCTCTTTAACCTTCTCTATTAGGGTAGGCTGTAATTCTAAGTTCGACACACTGCCTTTGGTGACCACCATCGATTGAGCTTTGCAATTCCTGCTGGAATTCAGGTCTTAAGTTTGGCATGCCGTCGTTGTCCGGACTGGGTTCCACTCGAGCATCTGCTACAACATTTGCTTTGCTCGGGTGGTAGTGGATTCCAACATCATAATCCTTTACTAATTCCAACCAGCGCCGCTGCCAGAATTAGTTCTGTTGTGTGAAAATATACTTGAGGCTTTTGTGGTCCGTGTATATTTCACAACGATTACCAAGTAAAAAGTGTCTCCATTCCTTGAGTGCATGAATAATCGCTGCTAATTCCAGTGTCATGTAGGATAATTTTCCTCATGCTTATGGTTGTCTGGAAACATATGCATAACCTTGCCTTCTTGCATTAATACGCACCCGAGGCCCTTTCGAGATGCGCCACAAAATACCTCAAAATTTTTGTGTATATCCGCACAATTAGTACCGGTGTTGTCGCCGCTTCTCTTTAGTTCTTGGAAACTTTTCTCGCAAGCTTCCGCCCATTCAAACTTCCTGCCTTTCTTGAGAAGTTGCGCCATTGGCTTTGCTATGGTGGAGAATCCTTCAATAAATCTCCGTAGTATCCTGCCATTCCCAAGAAACTTCAGACATCCGTCACGCTGGCTGGTGGCTTCCAGCCAAGCACGGCCTTGACTTTTTCCGGTTCACGGCGATACCTTCTTGGGTCAAGACGCGGCCCGTAAAACCTACTTGCTTTAGCCAAAATTCACACTTGCTGAATTTAGCGCATAATTGATGTTTCCTGAGTTCTCCTAGTACAATCCGGAGATGTTCAGCGTTTTTCCGGTGTTTTGGAGTATACCGAATATCATCGATAAATACCACAACAAACTTATCCATAAACTTCATGAATACTTTGTTCATGAGGTGAACAAAATATGCGGGCGTTTGTTAGTCCGAATGGCATTACGGTGAACTCATACAATCCAGATCCGAGGTGAAAGCTGTCTTGGGAATATCTTCGTTCGCACTTTCGCTTGATGGTATCCCGATCTCAAGTCAATCTTTGAGAACACCTTGGCCTTAGCGAGTTGATCAATAAATCATTTATTCGTGGCATCGGATATTTGTTCTTGATTGTGACCATGTTTAGCGCCGATAGTCTATGCACAATCTCAGTGTTCCATCCTTCTTTTGGCAAACAAAATTGGTGAACCCCAAGGTGAGGAACTGCTCAGATGTACCCTTTTTCCAATAATTCCTTTATTTGCTTCTTCAGTTCTACCAATTCGATGGTGCCATTCTGTATGGTTTCTTGTATATGGGAGCGGTTCCGGTGCTAGCTCAATGCTGAATTCTATCTCTCGATCCGTGGCATGCCCGTAGCTCTTCGAAATACATCCGAAATTCACACACCATCGAACCTTGCTCAATTCAGAAATATCCACCTTGTTCAATCTCGCTTGCCGGATATTTTTCTTTCCTTGGCTGAAACCTTTATGGTCTTCCCGTGGTGATGGGTGAGAATTACGGTCCTGTTGAAGCAGTCAATAAAACCTTTGTTGGTGGTTAACCAATCCATCCCTAAGATGACATCCAGTCCTTTATTTTCCAACACGATAAGATTTATGGAAACTTCAACCCTTCAAACTCGATAACCACACCCCGCAATAATTCGGGTAACTTGCTTAATTCCAGTGACTTGACGATCATAGATTTTTCCAAGGGAAGCATCGAAAATTATTTTGCAAAGCAAAACTTTTCAAACGAATGAGTGAGAAGCTCCGAATCAAACAAAACCATGGCAGGTATTGTGTTGATGTGAAACGCATCGAGTACGATATCCGGGGCATTTTGTGCTTCCTCTTGGTCACGTGGTTCGATGACCCTTCCTGTGGTTGTTATTTGGGTTGAAATTGTTGCGCTTTGGCGCTGAATTATTGCCTCCGTTGTTCGGCTTTGGGGTCGAAGTTCTTGGCTTGGGGCACCGCTGGCATAGTGCCCTTCTTCTCCACAAGCGTAATGTAACGCCGGGCGGTATGTGAACTCCTTGTCCCTTGCATGGAAATTCTTGATTGGGCGTGAGACGCTTGTCGGGTTTGGGTGTCCAGTTTTTCTGAACATCCGCCTTGCTGCGTGGTTGCGGGCGTGATTAGTCTGGTCCTCTTCCGCTATGGAAATCTTCTAAGTTGCGCTCTCATTTTCCAAGGTAATGGCCTTATCCACCAGCCGCCTTAAAATCTGGAAAGGTGTGTACCACCAATTGGCATTTAAGCGCCGGTGTCGAATCGCCTAGGAATTTCTCCATCTTTTGTTTTCCGACATACGCCTCGCTGATGAAGCGAGACAAAGAGAGTAAACTGACTGTTGTATTCTCGACACCGCCATTGTCCTTGCTTGAGGTCATCAAATTCTCTTTTGATCTTCATAAGACTCTTAGGAATATGTGCCCCACGAAAACCTTCTTTAAATTCCTCCCATGTTATATTATTTTCGCTAGGGCATGTAGGAAATTTTCCCACCACGATGCGGCTGCTCCAAAGGAGATAGTGCGGAGCATAAAGCACTTTCTCAAGATCTGAACACTGGGCAATGATTAATTTTCTTTCCATGTCTCAAGCCAGTCCTCGGCTTCAAGAGGTTTGTCAGTGTGAGAAAATGTTTGGGGACGGTCTTCTGAGCTCGATAACTTTGATTGCTGCTGATACTGTCCACGGTGATTTCTCATATTGATGACTTGGTTCATTATTTCCGATGTTGCTGCTGACTTTGTTCATAAAGACGGCACATTTGGGAAAGTGCCGCTTCACCGTCCTGTTGACTTGTCTGCCCCTCGTGTGAAATTGTTGCCTGGGTGTGCCATAATTTTCCTCCGTCGGAGTTGGCATGGAGCTGGCCCAAGGACGAGACATAGTTCACTGGGATATATTTTGAAACACTCATAAGAAAAGAAATTGAGCCGCAAAAATCAATAAATTCAAGAAGATGCAAAAGTTGCAAATGCTCCAAGATTTTTCAAGAGAATACACGCTTATGCACGGAGAAGGACTGTCATTACATATCTTACACGCAAGCAGTAATTATATAATACATCACTCAGATATGCGCATATAATCCTGACATGTTATTTAGTCTAGTGCACTTCTCCAGATCCTACATGATGCGCAAACAAGCTACTTCTCACAGCCTATTTACATATAAACATATCGCATAAGTCGGTACATCGCATGGCTGCTAAGCGCATTTAGTCGGAGATGGTAAGGATTTCCTTGGCCTGCCAAGGGTGAGGCGAGAGAGGCTGGGGACTCAACCTCCTCTTCGGAGATAGGCTCCAGACGTGAGGTGCTGCGCTGAGTTGGTGGAGCAGGTGCCCTGTAAGGGACAACTCAACATGAGCGGCACGAGGGTGGTGCAGAACGAACCGGAGTAGGCGCAATGACATGGTTGAACTCCTCCGTGGTAGGCAGGCGACGAGTAGTGGTGCGAGCAGAGGAGCAAACGATGCTGATGACGAGACGAAAGTCGCGGGCGGTGGCGCGCAGAGCTCCCTCCTGTTGGCGGCACAGCCATGGACTGAGTCCATGCGGCAGCTACAAAGTCGCCCACCAGGTTGTCGGGCTGCCTCCAAAGCTCGGAGATACTCGATAAGCATCTCAAAGCTTCGCCCCGCTCTCCTCTCGGGGCAAGAGAACGCGAGTGGCAGGTATATGGCACGTGACATGGCAGGTAGCGGTAGCGACGAGTCTTCATCGAAGGAAGGATATCCTCGAGACGAGCTATCGCCTCACGGGCTGCCATCTGCAGCAGCATGCTTCTTCGTGGCATGGCTCTCCCACGAACCGTAACGCCAACTCGCCCTCTCTTGAATTCCACCGCTGCTTGGTGCATGGTTAGACGGTCATTGACCTTGTGCCGAGAGAGAGAGAAGATCAAGACATCCGCCCCATCGCGACTTGGACGATGAAGGAGAGAAGCTTGACGAACCCATCGGGCATGTTGGCTAACATCCGCGACTCGCAGTAGTTGCCAGCCATCTACAAAAGTAGGCAAAAATCCTGAGTAGTCAAATCATAAATTTATGCCGACTCGTCGTAAATTGACTACATTTGTGAAAATAATAAATAGCTCTATTATGCTAATAACCGATTAGCGATCGCACCTAGTGGCTTCCTACAACAGCCTGGCTCGTACTAAGCTTGTCACGACCGGTTTTTCAATAAAATATTTATTGAACAACCGACCTATGAAGTCCAATATGAGGAAAATCCTTCATACCGTAGACAAAACTTTGATACAATAAGCCAAGAGCATTACAATATTACAGGGTCGGATCAAGATGCCCAACCAATTATTACAAACACGCCGATAATTATACATGATGGCGGATATGACACAATGGTGTGGGGTGGAAATACTACCGACTCGAGATATGAGTGGTTGGTGGAATAACACAAGGGGTGGTTAATAAGTCTATCAGATCGGGCGGCTCATCGAAAGCCGAGGTGAGGCTCGATGAATTTATTTGGGTAGCGGAAGCGATATATCACAATGACTAATCCAGGGTCGACGAGACTGACTGATTCCTCTAGGCGCCGGACTCGCTATCGAACTCTTCATCCATGAGATCGCTTTCACAAGATCCGCCAAATCAATAAGCCGTGAGTACTTTGAAAGTACTCGCAAGACAGTTCGACAAAAGATATAACAAATGAATGCATGAATGCGATATGATTAATTTTAACAATGCTCAATTTAATCAGTATAGCAAAGTAAATAAGAAGGAATCGGCGGTAGTCCGCCGAAAACCCAAAGAAGATAAACTCAAACCGATCGGTGTCCGGGCGACGTCAAGGGTGAACAAATAAGTAAACATGCCACACCAAGGCCCGAGCGACACCTCATAAAGGGCTTATATTGAAATAAAATACATGCGTTGCAATGGACGCCGAGCGACATCACGTAAAGGGCTTATAATAAAATTAATAATAATAATGCGGCAATGGACGCCCGAGCGACATCGCAGAAAGGGCTTATAATGAATTTAAATAACAACAATGCCGCAATGGACGCCCGAGCGACATCGCAGAAAGGGCTTATAATGAAAATAAATAACAACAATGCCGCAATGGACGCCCGAGCGACATCGCAGAAAGGGCTTATAATGAAAATAAATAACAACAATGTCGCAATGGACGCCCGAGCGACATCGCAGAAAGGGCTTATAATGAAAATAAATAACAACAATGCCGCAGTCGGACGTCTGAGCGACATCGCAGAAAGGGCTTATAATTCATTATTCATAACTGACAAGATATAGTGCTCACGGAAAATATTCATCACAAGACAATAAGCGGGTTAGTCCATTCACAGGAAATAAACATTTAACACTCAAGTAGTTATCGGGAGTCTCTGTCACCGAGACTGATATCTGACAAGATAAGGTGAACATGGTACTCGGACATGAATAAGATGAATTCAAGAATTTTGACTCTGCAGAGTTTGTACCAAAATTGTCCACAGCCAACGGATTTCGTGAGTCACGGGACTAGTTCCGCTTACGGTATTTCAGAGGAAACACAACTAGCTAGTACACACCCATCATACCTCACGCTGCCGTGAATCACCCTAGACAGCGCTTAAGAAAAATTTGAGACGGGAGATCACAATCTCAATAGCATGGGATCAAATTTATATACGCGCTTCTAAGGGGTGCCCCTCTCGTCCCAACCGAAACACCCATGCCCCTCGACCGGATGAAAGGCTTTAATCCAGGCCATGGAACCTTCATCCCGCCTCTCGATTTGGTGTGTACCAGAAGTGGTTTGCAACTTATTGTCGATTCCCTATGGGAAACAGTGGTAGTACGAAGGGAAGACGAACGGAATCGATCGATTTATGTTGACACGGTCAACGATCCGGCATAAGCCCGCATGCTACAACACTGCCATCTTACCCATACTCATGCCAACTCATGGCCATGCAACAAGTTTCCAACAACTCATGGATTTACCGAGCTCATTTGCCTCAACTCTTACGAGATAAACTATCATCGAAATGCTCATGAACGTGCCATGATACAAAAATAATGCAAACATGCCCAAACACTCATCATATCAAAAGTTCAAACATTGCTTGCCTGGTTCGAGTAGTCGGGTCTAGCTCGCGGTTCATGTTCCGCACACCTCCTTCGTATCTACGGACACAAAATACACGCCGCTAACGTAAATACCGTGGGTCACAGAAAGTTAATCCAAATATTTTTCAAATAAATATGATAAAAACTAGACAAAATTTGAAGAGGACAGAAAAGAATCACTCAAAAATTCCTTTCTCTGTTAAAAAGTTATAAGGGTTTTGGTCCAAGGACCCATCTGTAATGAAACAGAAAACTTCCAGGGGCTTTGCGTAAAAGTCCAGAAAACGGTTCAGAGGGAAGCGATTTGTCAAAGCACGCCAGAAAACGATTCAAAAAACAAAGAGAGGCTGACGGCGGGTCCCACCCGCCAGGTTTGAAATTTCAAACGAGGGAGACGGGCTCGCTGGCGCCCGAGAGTCATGCGGTGGCGCCGGCGGCATCCACGGCGAGGAAGGAGATCGGAGGGTACCTCCGTGTTCAGTGGCGCCATTCCGCCTCTGGGTGGTGGTGGTGGTCGCCGGCGAGTACCACGCCGACGGCGACGCTTGCTCCGCGGACGGCGATTCGGGTGGTCGGGACCTCGCTGGAGAGAGCTGTGAAGATCAAATTGAGGGGGGTTAGACTTGGTAGCATGAGAGGGTAGCCGACAGGATTTGGGCGCCGGGTCGACCTCACCGGAGTGAATCGAGGTGGAGGCCGAGGCGGAACGGAGCGGCCGAGTCGGGAAGAAGAGCTCCTCGAGGCCCTCCTGTGGGCTTGGCGAGGACTAGAGAGGTGGTGGAGGTGTGCGGGGCGAGAGCAAGCTCTGGGGTGCTATTTATAGCCGCCCGAGGCGGTTGCCGAGAACGGGTTCTCCGCCAAGTTTACGGCGCGAGGGCGTTGATCGGGAGGTTCAGAGGTTGAGCGCCGCATGGGGTTCCTCGTTCCGCGAGGTGCTAAACGCTGCCGGGTTTGGTTGCTTAGGGGAGCTCGACGAACGGGCGCGCGGGCCTGCCGGGCGGGAGCATGCTTCAGGCTTGCCGTGCCACGGCGACGGTGCTGCATGCGCGCGGCTGGCAAGGAAATGGCCACGCTGGGCTACCAGAGGTTTGGGCGGCGCCGAACGGCGTTATGCTGCCGCTCGCCCCCGTCGGCCGCCACGGTGGTTCTCGCCACAGAAGACACGCCACAGCGCCAGGGTGCCACCGACGCCAGAACGCGCCAAGCACGCGGTGAAGCTCCGCACAAGCAGGCTAGGGTTGCAGCAACGTGCAAGTGCACTGTGGGCATGTGACTGAAACTCCGACGGAGAACGACATCAAATCTGAATTTAATCAAGATGAACAGTAATAGTGCATGCAAGGTGTTCGACGTAATGATTTAGGCATGTAGGGATTTTTCCTTGAGCTGGTTTTTGGTGGAGGGGCTCTCATTGCATCTAGAGGCTGCCTGAATTTTTGTGAAATTTTTGGAGAAGTGTAGATATGAATTTCACCAAATTTGGCAAATCTGGTCCAAACTTGCAGAGACTAAATTTGAAATCTTTGAATGTAAGAGGAGTGGATCTTGATTGTTCTAGGTTGTGGGTACCAAGGACTATCCAGGGAGTTGGTTTGAGGTCAAAACTCAAATGCATTTAGGTACTTGCTTTGCAAATCACCTAGGCTCAAAATAATGGACAGAAAAGATTTGGGAGGAGAAATAAATGAAATAAAATTCAGAAAATGGTTGAGCTTGTTGAGACAGTAATGTTTGGATTGCCCAAAGTGGAAGGAGAGATTTTGGGAAGATTTTACCATGTGGTGCATGGCAAAATCATGAATGGATTTCAACATTGGAGAAGGTGCAAACTCCTAGAGTTTCTTTTTGAAAGAAAAATAAACTCCAAAGATTTTTCTTGAAATTTTGAGAAGAGGGCAATCAAGGAAAATTTTAAAACCAAACACCAGAGTTGAAGGAGATGCAAAATAAAATATTTGCTAAAGGGAAAAGCTTTGAGAGAGATTTTTGAAGGGTTTAGAAGACCTTCTTCAAATCCAACAAAATTTTTGAAGAAAACCAAAAGAATCACTTTGGACAAGCCTTGTTAAGATCTGTGTAATCCACACACATGCGCCAAAGTGCCGCTTTTTCTTAAGAACCAAACCGGATTAGCAAGTCACCGATGGAAGACTTCAATGATAAAACCAGCTGCTAAGAGCCCCGCCACCTCCCTTCCAATGGCCTTGCGCTTTTCTTCGTTAAACCAGCGGAGAAACCGCTTCACCGGTTTGTACTTGGGATCAACATTAAGAGTGTTCTCAGCGAAGTTGCCTCGGTACACCGGCATGTCAAGGCTTCCATGCAAAATGTCCCGATTCTCACGGATGAACTCGACGAAGCCGCCGCTTTCCTATTTCGGATCCAAGTTGGCACTGATGCTGAACTGCTTGGACGAATTGCCAGGCACGAAGTCAACAAGCTTAGTCTCAGCTGTCGATTTGAATTTCAGGGCCGGATCATGCTCTATAGTTGGCTTCTTCAATGGAGTTGGCATCTTGAGCTGCAAATAGATATAACAAGGCCGGGCCATGAACTTGGCATAAGCCACCACTGTATTAGCTGACCCGGATTGTCAATTCGGGAGGATGATCCTCTCTACTCCATATAATGGGCTGCTCCGACCAGCGAGGAATGGGGCACGGCCGGTTCAACAATGCTGACGCCCGCTCAACCTTCCGTCTCGCTTTGTCTAAGCTAGTGGTGAAGACATGGTATCGCCCACTATTCAACCGCTTTGGGTTGCTCGATAACCCGATCGCTGTTGTTGCTGGTTGTAACCACCTTGGCTATTCTGATTGTTCGTTGTTATGTCCGCCTCGATTACCATTAAATCCTGAACCGAAATTTCTCCATCAGAATCTGCCCGGATCCCGAACCGCCAGAGCCGTGATCATACCGGAAAGCATTAGAACTCTTAAACTCCTGCATAATGTAGCAGTCCTTCCAAAGGTGGTTGGTCAAGATCTCCTTCATCCCGCTTTGGACAGGCTGATTCAATAAATAATTTGCGATCCGGTTAGGATTCGAGCCCCACCACGATTCGCCGACTAACCTCTCGCCGCTGACCCTTGTCCTACGCTGGTATTAGCTACAAAGTCCATGTTGCCATCCGCTTACGCTTGCCATTACCCGCCGAGTGATGTTGCTGGCCCTGGAGTTGATGTTCTTCCTTCCTTCCCTGCCTTGTCATCGCCGACTCGGGATCCTTGGTACTATCAGAATCAGCATACTTCACTAAAGCGCCCATGAGAGTTCCTATGTCATTACAAAATCCCTTCAGCGCCCTAACTTTAACTTCAGAGGTCGAAACCGCAGCTTGCCCTCCGTGGTTAAGATCGCATAGTCAGCGCTGATCCGGTCTAACGAGTGCAAGATTTCTGAAACGCGCGCATCCAATGGGTTGTTGACTCCTTCCCTCGACACAAGCCGCCAAGTCCACTACGACATGGGCTGCTTATGTATCTTTGAAATTCGGATAAACCGGGTCCGCGAATCGGCTAATGAATTGATAGAATTGGGCGGCAAGCTCTTCAACTAAGCACGGGCCATGCCCTCAAGCATCATGGTGAAGTACTTTGCACACGCGCCTCATCCACATCCAAAGATTCCATGGCCATCTCATAGCTTTCTATCCATGCTTCGAGATAAATCGGCAAGGTAATTTGGCACCTTGCGCGACCCTTGAAATCTTTTGGGCAAGCGACATTGCGTAAAGCGGGACGAGGCAAGGCACCCCAAAGAGCTAGAGGTAACCCTGTGCTCGACCGAGATGGTCGACGAACCGCGTAAGCCGATGAGCCCGATGTTGTGTTGCTAATTCGCCTCCCCGCACGCCGGGCCTGGTCCACCACCTCCGGGCGTTATCGACACCACCGCCGGGTTGTTGCCACGGGCGCACTACGCCGCATTACTTGATACGGCCGGTTCATCCACGTGCTTCGCTATAGCTCCAGCTTGGGCTGGGGTAGAGTGATCCTGTCAGGGCCGCATTTAATACGCCTCGTTGGACCAAAGCTGTCCTAAGGAGCCTTGACCCGCATCGCATCTCTACCGCCTGTGGTGAATCACCTTCAATTGAATAGCTTCCAGCCGCGCCGCAGCTGCAACAAGGTTATCCATCGGGTTGGAGTAGTGACCAGAGGTGTTTGCACAGTTCGAGGCACACCGGGCGTTATGGCGAGGTAGGTCTATTGCTGGGCTGGACCGCGCTACCTGTCCTGTGTGCTTCCGCCTCGGTTTACCACCGGCGTTTACTAGTTCCCGCCCGGTGTTGAAGAGGTCTCGCTTTGAAAATGAAGGCAAACAAGATATGTATTTCTCTTCATGACTTCATGTGACGCGCTCGATCCAACATGAGCCTATAAGTTCACAGATCTAAAGCGCTCGCTCGCCGTCATCCTCGCGCCTCGCAGCTGCTAGATCCGCTTTTAGCTCGAGTGATTTGTTCCTTCACATTCGCAATCTCTGTGTTATGAGCATCCTGATCCGCCGGGTTAGCCTCTGCCATGAGCGCAGCCAACGCATCGAACAGATCTGATAAAACTTGAGCCGGCGGGCGACAGGCCTCCTCGCCCCTTGCAGCCGCCACCGCTGTTGAACCGGAGATCATTGCCGAGCAATAAGAGTGAAGCGCTGCTTGTGTACCGCCATGAATATTCCAACCCGTTGGGCAGACCGAGGGGTCCGGAATATCGTCACCATCGAGCAGCCCCTAATCCGCCATCTTGTAACTGATATAAAGATTCAGCCCGCTGACGACTCGCCGCCAGAGTAGACGATGGTCTCACCACCAGATTCTGATCCGCCCTCATAACTTCCTCCGTGGATGACTCCCACAAAGGCACGCTTCACGGCCGGTTTAACTGGGCAGATCTCAGACGCTGAGCCGCCTCGACGAGGTCGGTGCAGATGTCCCGCCAGCCCTGGTTCACCAATCTTGCCGATGAAAACATGTATGGCACCAAAGGGGACCCAGATCCGCATCGATTGAGCCGCGCCGGGCCACATCCTCGCCGTCGATGTAGAGCTTGCCACTGACGACTCTTGGTCATCCGCCCACATCATAGCCTTCGAGTCCTTCGAACTTTCCCTCCAAGATCATCAAACCATCGCGCGATAGCCCCACGGGGCGCCTAACTGTCGTGGTTTTGTCACGGCAGATGTCCTCGAAAGGACTTAGTCGTGGAGCCATCGCTATGGGTTAACTTGAAGGGGTTAAAGCGACGCAAAGACACAAGGGTTTATACTTAGTTCGCCCCTTCGATGAAGGTAAAGCCTACATCTAGTTGTGATGGGATTGATGTGTTTCATGACTAGGAGCAAATAAGCTTCGCTTAGGCCTCGAAGTTGTTGTTGTCTCCTTGAACCGCCGCCGGTCGTCCCTTTATATACACAAAGTTGACGCCTCGCCGGTTCACAGAGTCCCGAGCCGACCTATACAAAGTGTCCGCCTTGCCTCTCTCCTTTCTAACTTATATTACAAGTTTATATAATCATGGCGGTTTACCACTACGGGTCCTAATCTGCCTTCGGGCCGTGGGCTCCAAGCTTTACTAGTTGAACGCCATCTTCAAGACCTTCATGGGCTTCAAAGATAGTTCAGGTGAACCGGCCCTCCCGGCCGGGTTTATACTTAATAGCTATATCCTCAACATACGGTCTTGGTCTTGTTGCAATCAAACGGATGCCTTTTGCTTGATGCTCGGTCAGGCTTTCCCCTTTGCACCAAAGAGGAAATGGGGACAATGCACGGCTGGCGCCCGCCTCGGCGCCTCTTGGTCGCCATGGCTTGCGCCATGGGCACCTCGTGAGGTACCCCGCTTGATCTCCGGGCCTCGCGAGCCAGCTCGACGAGGCCGCGGCTCGAGGAAGCTCGTCGTCGTTTTCGCGAGGGTCTTGAGCTTGTGCCGATGAAGATGGGTCGGCTGGCCACCCTCGAGCCACGCCGCGAGGCCGCAGTGTGCAAGTTCTGGGTACCCTGCTCCTTAACGACGACATATGCGCCACATGGCACCTTTTCGGCCGGAAGGCCTTGCCAGCCCACGCGCTGGCGAGACGCCGCCGCAGACCGGCCCGCCACTCCCAGCCTCGCCTAAGTAGATCTTCGCGTCTGAAGCGGCCGCCGCTTCCGACGCAGCGTTTCGCACGCCTTTAGGGCGCACACCGCGGGACGGGGGGAGGGCGCAGTAATCCCATCGCCTTTCACGCCACGCCTCGGCTTCGCCGCATGAGGCTATAAGGGGGAGGAGGGGAGCGCAGACGCCGCGACGCCGCCTCGCCCGCCACTTCTTCTTCTTTCTTCTCCTCCGCCATAGCCTCCCCGCCGCTGCAGTCGCCTTTTCGCCAGCTCTTGCTTGGCGCTACCGTAGCTCGCAGCAGGGTCGCGCTAGCTCCGCCGCCGACCTTTCATCCTCGCCATCCTCATGGCGCTGTCCAGCCTTCCCGACGGCTCCAACATCCATGAGGACCACGAGATTTCTCCGCAAGACGCGCGGTTGCCGGGCACGGATTATAAAGCGGTCCGCCACGGAGAAGGAGATCTCGCCACGGAAGAGGACGAGCGGGTAATCTTCCGCCGCATTGCCTGTGCGGCGCCGCTCGCCGGGCGAGCGGATTCTTCCGCCTT
The DNA here is from genome assembly GCA_021605205.1 of Aegilops longissima. Lineage (NCBI taxonomy): Eukaryota > Viridiplantae > Streptophyta > Magnoliopsida > Poales > Poaceae > Aegilops > Aegilops longissima. The sequence continues at coordinate 2,386 of JAHIAM010002090.1, read as the reverse complement.
CCTCACTTATTTATTCCACCGCATCACCTCACTCCAAACACGGTGATGCTGCCGCCAGCCTTCGGCTACTCGCGGCGGAGGCTTTCTTGGCGCCCTCCCACCCTCGAGCTCGGGGAATTCTTCCAAAGGCAAGCTTGGCACTATCGCCGCGGGCGCGTTCGCCCTGCGGCGGTGCCTTTCATCACCATGCGGAGAACGGGCGACAAACCGCTTCCGCCCCATCGCTGATCCAAATGGTGAAGCTCGCGTAAGTCTTAGTTCTACGTGAAGAACGCCGCCCGCAAGGCGCATTTCGCCAATAATCGCTGGCTTATGTAGCCGCCCGCCGCCGAGGCAGCCTTCATGGTCCTATCGAGCCAGACGCTGCCTCCGCTGATACCGCCGCACGGCTCCGGTGATGGTCCAATGAAGGCCCGATCGGGCCGACCTGGTAGCCGCCAGGAGCGCCGGTGCTCCCACCCAAGGCCGACTCACATGATCAGCCGATGAGTGGCCGCCGACCCAAGTCGCCTAAGCACCAAGGAGATGCCTCATGACGAGGTATCTTACATGGTGAACTACATCGCTAATCGCAAGCTCATCGAGGAGTGGCCAGACGCAAGGAGCCGTGACTCTCGCCACCCTCCGCCTTTCGTAAGCTTCCTTCTTTTTCTCTTCTCTTGTTGTCGTGTTCATAATGGCCGGCTCTTGATCAGTCGGCTTGTTTTTAGCAGAGCCCCCTCCTTTGTCCGGCGGCCGGCGCCGTGGGGGTGGAATGCCAGTTCGTCCCCGACCGCACGACGGACGACTTCGACGATCCAGACCTGGGGGCGGCCGCCCTAGACGACGACGTCGTAGGGGGAGGCGGCGAGGCAGGTGGCCCCGAGCTCGGAGCCGGCTTCGGGGACTGGCCGGATGATGACGAGGCCGAAGTTGCTCCGCACCGTCAGCCGGCGTCCGATAATCAAGGCGCGGGCCCATCTGCCATGCCGGCTGCTCATGGAGGCACGCAGGAACGCCGGGCAGCGCGGACTCTCTTTGGCAGTCGGCCAAAGAAGCCCAAGGGTTCTCCGGCGGCGACCAAGCGGGACGAGGCGTCCACGAAGGCGGCCCGCTTCCGCAAGGTGGTGAAGCAGCCGCAGGCGGTTTCGGCGTAAGTATCAATTTTCTCACGCCCTTCTTTTTTCTCTTTGGTTGATATTCTTCTAAGCCTTTTCCTCGACTCATCAAACAGGGCCCCGCTTTCTCTCGAGCGGGCCCCTGCCGCATCCATAGTTGGAGAGGCGCGAGGGTCATCGAGCGCCCGCCGCGTGGATCCCCGTGCCGAACTCCTAGCGGGAGGAGCGGGAGGCGGAGGAGCGGAGGGTGGCTCAGGAGGCGACGGAGAAGTCGGCGGAGGCGCAAGCCGACGCGGCGGCCAAGGCCCAGGCGGAGGTCGTGGCCGCGGAGGGGGAGGCGGAGGCCCTGCGTAACCAGCCTCCGCAGCTCATCATCCCCCTTCGCACCGTGGCCCTCGATATTCTAGTGCCCCCGTCGGAGGAAGCCGGCCGCAACCGGCCGGCGATGGAGAGGGAGGAGGGCGACATAGCCGTCCAGGAGGGGGAGGTGGCACCGTCACCGCCGACTGGAACGGGCCAATTCGGCCGTCCTGATGTGCCGCCTGAGCAGCTGGCTGGAGGCGAGCCGACTGGGGGGCGGATCTCGGTGTTGTCGCCAGATTGCCGGGCGCTGGGGGAGCGACTTCAGCACGAGCCGCAAAGCCGCGGGCACCAGCTCGCTGCCCAGGATTTGAGGAAGCCAGCGCCAGCTTGTCCGGTGGACGCCTGGAGGGAGGGCCGAGCTGAACGTGGCGGCGCAGGAGGTCCGGAGCCGGCTTCGGGCCCAAGCCGCGGCGCTGAAGCAGTATACTCAAGAGTTCCTCACGACGCGGACGGTCATTCGGGTGAGTCCTCCCACTTTTCGTTGATTGCTCCTCGATTTCTTCCGTGGGGCGCTGGCCAACACCCACTGGGTGTAGTGCCCGAGTTCGAAGCCCACGCCGAGCAAAGCGCTTGGAACTTCTTAATAGACTTTGATCGTTGTCTTGTTCTTACTCGCACTCCGCCCTATTTGCAGGAATATCACAATCTCCGCCGCTGCTTTCAACTCCCGGCCAAGAGATGAACCAAGATCACCTGATCCGACCGAGAGCCGGAGAAAGTGCTTCATTTTTATCTCATGGGGCGCCAATGACCCATCGGGGTAGTCCCCGAGATTCGGGCCGACTGCTGAGCAGTTGGGTCGGATCTTTCATGACGACTTCTTCCTTATTTCTTTTTTTTCTTCTTCTTCTTATCTCGCAGGGCCAACGCCGACTTGAGGGAGCAGCTAGCGGGTCCAGACCGCCTTCGCGCCAAGGAAGCCGAAA
>JAHIAM010002089.1:0-42442 GCA_021605205.1 Aegilops longissima | reverse complement strand
TTAGTAGTTTTTCTTTGTAGTTTTATTTCAAGTTTCTTTTGATTTTGTTTGAGTTTTATTATCGATTTTCCTTGTTGTTTTGATTGTTATTTCGAGTGCTAAAATTGTTTGCTAGGATGTTTGCTTATGTGAATGCTATGTTTGACTATATAGATTTTCAACAGAGTGACGAATAGTTCTACCAAGTCTTTATTCTGAGAGCGTTATTATCTTCATCAAGTAATACCAGGCAAGTTCACTTTGACCATGCTTTCATACCTATGTTTTATTGCATTTAGTGGCATCTTTGCAACAACCCTCAGTAGTGTTATTGAATCCTTGTAGTTGAGTAGTATGCATGAGGCAGGAACCCATCACCCTGTTACCAAGCCCGGGACGTTATTTATTTTAATGCTACGCTATAGTAGACGGGGTTTGGTATGAGTGCACGAGAGTGGTGTGAAGAAGGAGGACTCTACGTCGATGATGATAACTCCATGATGGCATCTGCAAGGACTGCATCTTCAAGGCCTCAAGACTTCAAGACTCGAGACAAGAATTCAATACACACTCTTGGGTGAAGGATTTGTTGACGGCACCTGGAGAAACCAAGTGGTTGGCCGGATGCATGGAGAAGCGCCATGACATCTTGCGGAAAGCTTCACCCAGACTCAAAGAGACGGAAGAATACTTCATGCCCGGAGCTTACCCGTGCAACCGCAAGTCATTATGGGCTCGGCTTGGTTGACCTTAAGCGGTGACTCTGGCTGGGACGGTGCTAGCAGATGTAGAACTACGGTAGGATGGGATGAGCACCGACGGTGGTCGAGGAACTCTTCGAAGACCATGTTTGGTCATCTGGTTCTCAAACACCACGAAGTGCGAGAACGTAAAGAGAGGATCGAATCTTGCGGGTAAAGTGTACAAACCTCTGCAGAGGGTTTAAACCTAATCGATTAGCCGTGTCCCGATTACGAACAATTTGAGCATCCGGACTTGGATCTATCTCGGAACTCTCAACCTTTGGATGATAACTTAATTGTGGGCAACTTATGATGATTTGGGCTATGAGACATCGGTTGGCGGAACCATGTCATGATAGAAAACTCCATAGTACAGACTTCATTTATTCCTTTGATGTAGGGAAAATAAATCAGCTTTTACGCAAACAAAACTCGGACCACGTAGCCACATAGCCATATTGCATATAGTATAGTTTATCATCTGTTTTCTCTTATTGTGATCTTGCGGTACATTCAATGTAATGACCTACACGGCTGCAACGTATCATGTTGCGTATACTTCCTCGACGAGTAAGAGTTACGATACTGGGTTACGGTCTACACTCAACTTTGCCGATGGCGTTGATGGGACTCCACACCCGACTATTTGTTTCACTGTGACTTATGAGGTATATATCAGTTTTACGTTAATTATACATGTGATTGCACTTTGATATATACATTGATGTACTGTAAAGCAAAGATACTTGATCCAGGATGGCACAGCAACACAGAGGCTTGACCGTCTGAGGTCGGGTCGCTACATGTACACACCTTTTGAGAGGGCCATACATGAATTGGAATTTGATAGAATGCTCATAGTGCTTCACTTATATTTTTTGAGTTTGATAGCTATGCTCATAGTGCTTCACTTATATCTTTTGAGCGTGATAATTTTGCTCTAGTGCTTCACTTAGATCTTTTAGAGCACGTTGGTGGATTTGTTTTAAAGAAACTATTGATCTCTCATGCTTCACTTAGATTATTTTGAGAGTCGTTAATAGCATGGTAATTTGCTTAAAATTAATATACTTGGTATTCAAGATATGTGAAACTTTCTTTTGAGTGCGTTGAATACTAAGAAAAGTTTGATACTTGATAATTGTTTTGAGATATGGAGGTGGTAATATTAAAGTCATGCTGGTTGGGTGATTATGAATTTAAAGAATGCTTGTGTTGAAGTTAGCAAATCCCGTAGCATGCACGTATGGTTAAAGTTGTGTAACAAATTTGAAACATGAAGTGTACCGGCTTGTGCATCCTTATGAGTGGCGGTCGGGGACGAGCGATGGTCTTTTCCTACCAATCTATTCCCCTAGGAGCATGCGTGTAGTACTTGATTTTTGATGACTTCTAAATTTTTGCAATAAGTATATGAGTTCTTTTGACTAATGTTGAGTCCATGGATTATACGCACTTTTACCTTTCCGCCATTGCTAGCCTATTCGGTACCGTGCATTGCCCTTTCTCACCTTGAGAGTTGGTGCAAACTTCGCCGATGCATCCAAACCCCGTGATATGATACGCTCTATCACACGTAAACTTCCTTATATCTTCCTCAAAACAGCCACCATACCTACCTATTATGGAATTTCCATAGCCATTCTGAGATAATATTCCATGCAACTTTCCACCGTTCCGTTCATCATCATCATGACATACCTTACTTTTGTCATATTGCCATTGCATGATCATGTAGTTGACATCGTATTTGTGGCAAAGCCACCATGCATTATTTTTCATACATGTCACTCTTGATTCATCGCACCATCCCGGTACACCGCCGGAGGCATTCATATAGAGTCATATCTTGTTCTAGTTTCGAGTTGTAATCCTTATGTTGTAATCAATAGAAGTATGATGATCATCATTATTAGAGCATTGCCCAAAAAAAGAGAGAAAGGCCAAAAAAAGGCCCAAAAAAATAAAATAAATAAAAGGGCAATGTTACTGCCGATGTCAAAACCGCGGATCTCGGTAGGGGGTCCCGAATCAGGCGCCTAGGCGGATGGTAACAGGAGACAAGGGACACGATGTTTACCTGTGTTCGGGCCCTCTTGATGGAGGTAAAACCCTACGTCCTGCTCGATTGATATTGATATTGTGGATGTTTACAAGAGTGGATCTACCACGAGATCAAGGAGGCTAAACCCTAGAAGCTAGCCTATGGTATGATTGTAAGGGTTGTTGTGTTTCTAGTCCCACGGACTAAAGCCATCCGGTTTATATAGACACCGGAGAGGGCTAGGGTTACATAGAGTCGGTTACAATGGTAGGAGATCTACATATCCGATCGCCAAGCTTGCCTTCCACGCCAAGGAAAGTCCCATCCGGACACGGGGAAGTCTTCAATCTTGTATCTTCATAGTCTTGGAGTCCGGTCGATGATGATAGTCCGCAGATGATAGTTCGGTGATGATGATAGTCCGCTATCCGGACACCCCTAATCCAGACTCCTCAAGAGTGGCCCGAACCAGGCTTCAATGACGATAAGTCCGGCGATATACTGCTTTGGCATTGCAAGGCGGGTTCCTCCTCCAAATGATAGAAGATTGTGAACACCAGGATAGTGTCCGCTCAGAAAATAAATTCCACATTCCACCGTAGAGAATAATAATATATACACAAGTTCAATCTGCCGACGTTTTACGTGGCATGACGTCACACCAGTACCAAGCCATTACTCGAATTGTTTTTACTTTACCACCTCAAGCGATTTAGCGGTTGTTTCCTTGGCACGTCTTGTCGAAGCAGAGATCGTGTTTCCCCTTAATCCGGGATTCTCATCAATACGGACGTGGGTAACCCAACCGCGCCATTGATGGTGACGCTTGGGAGATAAGCGAGTTTTACTAGGCCGGTGGGGGACGCGTAGACTTCGCCCGCCCATATAAGGGATAAGGATTCACCTTCTCACCTACGCCTTCTTCCTCCTTTGCTTATCCATCTCCGCGCACTCGAGCTCCAAATACCAAGTTCACGATCTCGCCTCAACCTTCTCGACCATGTCCGGAGCGGAGGTAAATGGTTGGCCTCCACCGTTAAGGAGGAGCATATCGCCAAACTGCGCGGGCGCCGGATACCTTTCCGCGACATCACGCACCGGCTGCCCGACGAGGGCAGCTCATCCCTACCCCTGTGCCCCATAAGAGGGTCGTCTTTCTTCCCCACTTCCTCCGTGGACTGGGCTTTCCATCGCATCCCTTTGTCCGGGGGCTCATGTTCTACTACGGCTTGATTTCCATGATCCGCGCCAACTTCATCCTCAACATCTCGGCGTTTATCGTCAGGTGCGTAGGCCTTCCTCTGCATCCAGCCCCACTTCGCCAGGGCTCAAGACCTTCAATGTCAAGCCGGGTTGTGAAGGGCACTCTGCGGAGTGCGGAGGCGCCATGTTGGGCAAGATGCCCAATGTCCTTTAGTTCAAGGCGCTCGTGGAATCCGCCAAGGGTGGCAATCGGGTGGTTCTATATCACCGAGCCGCGTGACCTTAAATGGGCGGCGGCCCCGAGTTTGATCTGGTATCCCCACGCAGCTCACCTCCGGAAAGAGAAGGGCTTGATGTGGGGTAGTTCAAGGAGCTCACGGACTCCAAGCCTGCATCAAGAAGCCGTGAAGAAGCTCAGCTGGTTAACGTGGTCCAAGTCATGCTCGTCCGCGGATTCTCCCATGCCAAGAGCGGCATTCAATCTATGGGAGTTCGATCCGGAACAGCACCAGGCGCTGAGCAAGCTCTTCGACACAACGTATGAAGGCGCCTGGAAGGTGCTGTTCAAGGGCGCCGAAGCCCCCGCATCCGCGACTGAAGATCGCGGATTTCGCTCGCAGAACCAGGCCGATGAGGTAAGTGATTCTACCCTTTACGGGACACTTGTTTTTCATAGTTTGACTCTATCACGGGTTTTAATTTCCCTTTTCCTTTGACAGACTGGATGAAGAAGGCGGAGCAGATCACCGTCCGGCCCTATGCCAAAAAATCCAGAGACGCTGTCTAGCGAGGTTGCTGGTTCCGCACCGCACGTGGTGCCGGAAAAGAAGGCCAAGAAGGAGGCCACGGTGCTCGAAGAGCTCCGTTTTCAGGTGTCCGACGACTCGGGCGGACTCTCCCCAAAAATGAGGAGGAGGAAGAGGACTCTCTCCAGAGGAGGAGAGAGGAAGAGGAAGGCTTCCCAACAGGGGGAGGCCAAGGGTCCAAGAGGGAAGGACTATTCCCCGGACAGCTCCGCCAACATCAACGTTGGCAGAGAAGAATGGCCTTCAAGGGCCAGCCTCCGCGAGATCGTAAGTATCCGGATTCCTGAATGATTTATAATTTCTTTTTCTGCGCCACATAGTGTCATTCTAATGCCGCATACGCCTGCAGTCCGCCATGATGATCTCCCCGCTTCATCGAAGCGGGTCGCTGGCTCCGTCGAATGTAGACTCCATCCCGACCGCCCCACCTCGCGACGCCGAGGACGCCAAGGTGGGATCCCAAGAAGGGACCCATCGGGGAGGCCCGAGGCGCCACAAGGCGCCCTCCGGACTTTGCGCCGACTCACAACAGAACCCGCAGTGGTTCCGGAGTCCGCCGCGGCCCTTCAACGAAGGGCAAGACTGTGGACGCCGCGGCTTCCGCCCAACCGAGGCGCCAGGCAATTTGTTGAGGCGCTGCAGAGCGCCCATCGAGGAAGAACACCGCACTATTATGAGTGCGGTGATTCGGGTGCAGCTCGCCAAGGGCGGGCTGACCGAAGCCTCGCAGAGCCTTCTATCGTGCTTTGAGGTAAGAAGTTAAAAATATGCAATGTAATACCGCATAGACAGTAGCCCCTCGATGCTCGGTTCGTGTTCGGAAAGAAAAGCCGGACCGAGGATCTGAAAAAGATACGCAGGTTGCTAAAAATTATGTCAATATGGGTTGCAGGCTGCTTGCTTGACCTCTGCCGACCGATCGCGAAGGTCGGTGCTTTGAAGCAGGAGCTCGAGCGGTTCGAGCAAGAGCTCGGCTGCGCCAGAAGCACCTCCAGACAAAGAAGGTGAGTAACACCACTTTGAACTTGTACCTTATGAAAAGGATTTAGGTTGCAACAAAAATAACAAGGATAACATGGGTACTGCAGGGCCACAAACGAGGTGGCGACCACGAAGGAGGCCGTGTCTCTGCGTCGAACGCAATGCGCCACGGAACGGGCAGAGCGAGAAAAGCAGGAGGCGCGGTGGCGGTGGTTCAACAAGAGCTCCAGTGCTCTCATGGAAAAGCATGAGAGTTTGAGCGTGACTCAAAGACTCGAGAGTCCGAGCTTGCCTCGGCTCTCGAATGTGCCAAACCGCCAAGGCCGAGGCCCATAAGTCCCTTCAGAGATTGAGTTGATGAGGAAGATAGCAGCGGTAAGGCATTTTTCATGCAAAGCAAGCATGTGAATGTAAATTACGTGTTACTTACCCGAATTTGGAGCTCTGTATGCTTGCAGATCTGCCTCAGCGTGTCTCGATGTCGCCGATTCTACCGAGCCGAGGAGGGAGCTCAACGGAGAAGGTCTTCGTCTCAAGATCGCCGAGGCCGCCATCCGTGCCCCCTAGCGACCAGCTGAAGCAGCTGGTCGAGCTTCACAAGGTGGCCGAGCAGGCCATGAAGGGCCTCATAGTCCGGTTGTGGCCTGGAGAGGCCATGCCTGGAGCTACTTCGGCCTCGTGCGACGGCTGGTGGATGCGTGCCCCTGGGTGGAGGTTATCAAGCGCTCCGCCTGTATTGAAGGTGCTCGTTGGGCCCTTGCCCGCGCAAAGGTGCATTGGGGCAAGCTGGATGCGGAGAAGCTAATCACTGACGCGCCACCAGCGGGCAAGGAACATCGTACGCCCGGAATGTACTATAAGGCTGTCCTGAAGGGTGCCTGCAAGATTGCGGATGAGTGCCCTAGGGATGAAACTTTTGAGTAAATTCGCAATGTGTTATCCTGTGCGCTGAAAACTTTGTTCATATGCGCTAAGCAACGCTTGTTAATTTAAAATATTACCTTCATGCGGCCGCTTATTAAATCTGAGAGATGGCAAGTCGTCGGCTTCAGCCCCCATGCCACGAAAAGTGCTGGGGTGTTCGGATAAACTTGAGCACTCTTGTTCCCATTTTGGGTCCATCTAGGAGGCACTCAACACAACGAACAAGGCAACCGGACTTATAGTGCTTGAACACTCTCACTTAGCCATAGAATTCTATAATTTTAAATTTCGTGAAGCCCCTAGTATTCGGAGGACCGAATTGGGCGCTATCCACGCCTTCGCTCGGACATAATCCGAACTTCACTCGAGCGGCGAGGTCTTTAAGGACCCGAAGGACCTCTCGAACAGCGACCAGTCTCGCCTTATCATGACAGTCAGTTTTAGCTTTCCATCGAGGCGTTAACCTGCTCAACCGGGCGCAATCGCAGTGGTTCTCCCAAAGGCTACCTTAGCCGATAGAACGGAATGTAAGGTGCCAAACATGGAGTCGGGCAAACCCAACTATTGACCCAAGACATGATTCGGAGCCGATTCATATAATGCTATAAGTTCGGGGTGCCGCACTTGTGAAAGTGTGCGGACTTTATCACACCATAATGCGGAGGACATAAGCCCCTGGTGTATTTGGCCGTACCAAGATGTACGGATGCAACATGTCGTAAATGAACATATATATAAATATAAGGTAATGCAATTATAAGCAAAAAGGTGCTGCATTTTATTCGAGAAGATATGCTATGAGTGCGGAATGATACAAATAGTGCGGAAAGCAAGGGATTGACGAATTAAAGGCGTCTCTCCTCGAGGGTAGGCCGCGGAATGTTGTATTTAACAAATTTAATTTCGTGATGGAGACCACTTGAGTGTTCGTCGCCCTTTGTCCTTCCCCGGCTGTTGCATCATGAGTTCGGCAGGTTCGCCACGGACTGAGTTCTGTATAAAAAGAGAAAATAAAAGAAAAAAAGCGACACACTGGAGCCCTGGTGTGGTCGAACCGCACTGGTCTCTGTTGTGGTTGTGCCCTTCCCCTATGCCCATGGTATCTCCAAGGCGATTATGTACGCGGAGAGTTTGTCTTACAATTTTGCGAGGGCTGGGTTGGGGCCGCATTACTCTGCGATGCTCGGAACGTGCTGGTGGTCTTGGTTGATGTTGCTCCGGTGCGTTTAGTCGTGTCCGGTCGCTTAACGGCCGGACTCGAGAATTGCCTTAAAAGGCTGCTCTGTACTTCTGCCGTGAGAGCAGCTGTATGTTCCTCCGCTCGGAGGGCGTTCGTGTTTCCATTGACCGTGATGACTCCAAGAGGGCCTGGCATCTTGAGCTTAAGGTATGCATAATGCGGCACCGCGTTGAATTTTACAAACGCGTTCGTCCGAAAGCAGAGCGTGATAGCCGCTGCGAACGGGACTATGTCGAAGATTAACTCCTTGCTTCGAAATTATCCGGGATCCAAGACCACTTCGATGTAATCGAGCCTGTACAATTGGCCTCGACACCTGGTATTACGCCTTTGAAGGTTGTCTTTGTAGGTTTAATCCTTGAAGGGTCTATGCCCATCTTGCGCATTGTACCACGATAAAGCAGGTTCAGCTCTTGCCGCCGTCCATCGGGACTCCCATGAGGTGAAATCCATCGACGATTGGGTCTAAAACCAATCGCGCGAATCCGCCATGGCGGATATTGGTCGGATGGTCTCTTCGATCGAAAGTGATCGGGCAAGAGGACCATGGGTTGAATTTTGGGGCGATCGCTCCATCACAGATATCGCCCTTAGTGCACGCTTCGCTCCCTCTTGGGAATATCGCTATGTATATCATGTTTACCGTCCGAACTTGAGGGGGAATCCTTTTGTCCTCTGTTGTTCGGCGGCGGGTCTCTTCCTCGTCATCGCTGTAGCCCTTGTCACTGTTTTTTGCGATTAATTTGCTCGCTGCTTGAATACCCAACAATCTCTGTTGGTGTGGTTAGCTGGCTTTTCGGGGTTCCATGTATTTGACAGAGCGGTCGAGTATTCGGTCCAAATTGGCCGGGCCGGAGTGGTTCTTTTGAATGGCTTCTTCCGTTGACCGGGCTTGGAGCCTCGAATCCGGCGTTGACTGCCGATCCTCATTGCTGTCGCCGTTACGCGGCGTTTGTTTTGTTTCGACGCAACCTGCCATTGCGGTCCTTGGTATCCAGACGCCAGCGTTTTTGCTGAGGTTGTTGCTGCGAGCTAGCCAGCTATCCTCTCCCGCATGTAAGCGGGTCATGAGTGATGTGAGGGCTGCCATGGATTTTGGCTTCTCCGTCCTAGGTGCCGGGCCAGCCACTCGTCATGGATGTTATGTTTGAAGGCGGTGAGGGCCTCTGCATCCGGACGGTCGACGATTTGATTTTTCTTTGTTAAGAATCGTGTCGAATTGCTGCCGATTAAATCCGGCTGCTGGATTATGTGGCTTAGGTCGTCTGCGTCCGTGGTCGCTTTACGCGTGCTCGGAAGTTGTCGAGGAATGCGGCTTCCGTGTCTTCCCAGATCTAATTGACTCTGCGGGCAGGCTGTTAAGCCAATGCCGAGCTGGTCCTTTAAGCTTGAGCGGAGATATTTGATGGCGTGAAGATTGCCGCCGCGGGCCATGTGTATATGGAGGAGATAATCCTCAATCCAAACCGCGGGGTCTGTTGTGCCATCGTGGATTCGATATTAACGGGTTTAAACCCTTGAGGATTTGATGATCCATTACTTCATCGGTGAAGCATAGTGGGTGTCTTGGCGCCTCAGATTGAGCAATATCGCGACGTAGCTCGAGAGAGCGTTGTCTGCTGTGTTCGGCCCGGCCGGAGTAGTTGTATCCGGCGCGATGGTATTCGTCGTGGGCCGTGGGGCGTCCACATGATCCATAGATAGATCTAGATTGTCTTGCCTTGTCCTCCAATATATCTCGCAAGTCCGGCGCGTTACCCCATGGCTTCATGCTTTTTGAGCGATGCCGGGGTATGGTTTTGGTGGAGGGCTTGCACGCCTCTCTATCGCGGCCACGAGGTGGTCGGTCTGCCATATTGTGCGCTGGTGATGCAGGTTTGTATGCTTCCTCCTCTAATCGGGGGAGCAACTTGCGTTTTGGGTAACTTCTGGAGGGGCGTTTGAGTTCATACTCTTCGGCCGCGAGGACCTCGGTCCATCTGTCGGCCAGTAGGTCTTGATCAGCTTGAAGCTGTTGCTGCTTTTTCTTTAGGCTATTTGCCGTGGCCATTAGCCCGTCTGAAACGCTCTTGTTCGACGGGATCCTCGAGCACGACGAATTAAATGCTCGCCGAGGCTTGCCTCGTCTCCGGAGGGAGGTAAGTAATTGTCATCCTCGACCTCTTCGTCTGCCGCCCTCTCGTGAGGGCTTGCTTCTGCCTCCTCCTGCGCTGGATCATGCTGGAGGGAGTTGTCTTCGGCACTTTCTGGGGTGTTATTATCTCCTGTGCCGGAATCTCCATTCTTGCCGTGGCGGGATTTAGAGCGGCGCCACGACGCCGGTGCTTGGGCTGTTTCTTTAAGGAATCGGCCTCCTTTGCTTCTTTACCGTCCCCATCTTTTGGGGTGTCCACCATGTATATGTCGTATGATGAGGTGGTCTTCCAGTGTCATGTAGGCACTGGTTCTTGGTAGTCTCCGGCATCGTCGTCCATACCGTCGATGTCTTGGAGTCGTAGTCGAGTCGCTTAAATAAATCGCCGACGGTGGCTCTGAAGTGGGTGGTGGGTGGGCTCTGAATTTCTTTGTCGTCCGCGTCCCAACCATCCTGGACATAGTTCGCCAGGCTCTCCGGATAGCGAGAGATGCCTCGGTGAATTTATGATATCGCCAAGGGCGAGTGCTGAAAGATGTCCGCAGCGGTGAATTCCATGATCGGCGCCAATCGGATTCGACCGTAAGGGCGCATGAGGTTGGAGTCCGCGGAGAGTCCGCACCTCGAGTCATAAGCTTTATGCGGGACAAGGTAAGTGTTCGCTCCATCGCCAGTAGCGATTCGGCTCCCGAGGCAATGTCTAGCCATCCGTCCTCGATCCGAGCGGTCGGCTCCGGACTATGGGTCGGAGCGGATTCGTGTGCGGCCTCCAAGGTGCTGTCCGGCGGCAGAGTTAGGTCATGCCCATCGTGACAGCCGGCACGCCGGCTGTGGCTCGATCCATCAAGATCAAGTCCCAGCGGATATTGGCCGTGAAGTTTAGGCTTCCAAACCTGACCTGACGGCCAGGGGCGTAGCTTTCGATCTGCTCCAGATGGCCAAGTGAGTTGGCCCGCAGTGCGAAGCCGCCGAATACGAAGATCTGTCCGGGGAGAAAAGTCTCACCCAGGACTGCGTCGTTGTTGATTGAAGAGGCCATCAAGCCTATCGGTGATGACACAGAGGAACTCTCAATGAAAGCACCAATGTCGGTGTCAAAACCGGCGGATCTCGGGTAGGGGGTCCCGAAACTGTGCGTCTAGGCGGATGGTAACAGGAGACAAGGGACACAATGTTTACCTGTGTTCGGGCCCTCTTGATGGAGGTAAAACCTACGTCCTGCTCGATTGATATTGATATTGTGGATGTTTACAAGAGTGGATCTACCACGAGATCAAGGAGGCTAAACCCTAGAAGCTAGCCTATGGTATGATTGTAAGGGTTGTTGTGTTTCTAGTCCTCACGGACTAAAGCCATCCGGTTTATATAGACACCGGAGAGGGCTAGGGTTACATAGAGTCGGTTACAATGGTAGGAGATCTACATATCCAGATCGCCAAGCTTGCCTTCCACGCCAAGGAAAGTCCCATCCGGACACGGGGAAGTCTTCAATCTTGTATCTTCATAGTCTTGGAGTCCGGTCGATGATGATAGTCCGGCAGATGATAGTTCGGCTGATGATGATAGTCCAGCTATCCGGACACCCCCTAATCCAGGACTCCCTCAATTACTATCTCTTTTTTCCACACTCGTGCTTCAAAGTAGCACCTTGTTCTTCATGTAGTGAGTCTCATATATTGTGCTTCAAAGTAGCACCATGTTCTTCATATAGTGAGTCTCATAAGTTGTCTTTTTCATACTAGTGGGAATTTTTCATTATAGAACTTGGCTTGTATATTCCTACGATCGGCTTCCTAAAATGCCCTAGGTCTTCATGACCAAGCAAGTTGGATGCACACCCACTAGTTTTCTTTTGTTGAGCATTCATTTACAGCTCTAGTGCATCCGTTGCATGGCAATCCCTACTCCTCATGTTGACATCAATTGATGGGCATCTCCATAGCCCGTTGATTATCCTCGTCAACGTGAGACTTTCTCTTTTTTTGTCTTCTCCACACAATCCCCATCATCATATTCTATTCCACCCATAGTGTGATATCCATGGCTCACGCTCATGTATTGCGTGAAGATTGAAAAAGTTTGAGATTATTTAAGTATGAAACAATTGCTTGGCTTGTCATTGGGGGTATAGAAGTTGGGAACATCTTTGTGTGACGAAAATGAAGCATAGCCTAACTATATGATTTTGTAGGGATGAACTTTCTTTTGCCATGTTATTTTGAGAAGACATGATTACTTTGATTAGTATGCTTGAAGTATTACGATTTATTTTATCAATATGAACTTTTATTTTGTATTCATTCGTATCTGAATATTCATACCACAATTAAGAAGATTTACATTGAAATTATGCCAAAGTATCACTCCGCATCAAAAATTCTCTTTTATCATTTACCTACTAGGAAGAGCAGGAATTAAGCTTGGGGATGCCCGATACGCTCCAACATATCTATAAATTTTATTGCTCCATGCTACTTTATCTACTGTTTTGGACTATATTGGGCTTTATTTTCCACTTTTATATTATTTTCGGACTAACCTATTAACCGGAGGCCCAGCCTGAATTGTTGTTTTTGCCTATTTCAGTGTTTCAAGAAATGAATATCAAACGGAGTCCAAACGGAATGAAACCTTCGGGAACGTGATTTTCTCACCGAACGTGATCCAGGGGACTTGGACCCTACTCCAAGGAACAAAAGAGGCGGTCACGAGGGTGGGCGCGCGCCCTCCCCCCCTGGGCGCGCCCCCTGTTGCTCCACCGACGTACTCCTTCCTCCTATATATACCTACGTATCCCCAAACAATCAGAACAGGAGCCAAAAACCTAATTCCACCGCCGCAACTTCCTGTATCCACGAGATCCCATCTTGGGGCCTGTTCCAGAGCTCCGCCGGAGGGGGCATCCACCACGGAGGGCTTCTACATCACCATCAAAGCCTCTCCGATGAAGTGTGAGTAGTTTACCTCAGACCTACGGGTCCATAGTTAGTAGCTAGATGGCTTCTTCTCTATTTTTGGATCTCAATACAATGTTCTCCCCCTCTCTCAAGGAGATCTATTCGATGTAATCTTCTTTTTGCGGTGTGTTTGTTGAGACCGATGAATTGTGGGTTTATGATCCAACTTATCTATGAATAATATTTGAATCTTCTCTGAATTCTTTTATGTATGATTAAGTTATCTTTGCAAGTCTCTTCAATTATCCGCTTGGTTTGGCCAACTAGATTGGTAGTTCTTGCAATGGGAGAAGTGCTTAGCTTTGGGTTCAATCTTGCGTGTCCTTTCCCAAAGGATGTAGGGCAGCAAGGCACGATTGTATTGTTGCCATCGAGGATAACAAGATGGGGTTTTATCATATTGCATGAATTTATCCTCTACATCAAGTCATCTTGCTTAAGGCGTTACTCTGCTTTTAACTTAATACTCTAGATGCATGCCGGATAGCGGTCGATGAGTGGAGTAATAGTAGTAGATGCAGAATCGTTTCGGTCTACTTGTCATGGACGTGATGCCTATATACATGATCATACCTAGATATACTCATAACTATGCTCAATTCTGTCAATTGCTCAACAGTAATTTGTTCACCCGCCGTAGAATACTTATGCTCTTGAGAGAAGCCACTAGTGAAACCTATGGCCCCCGGGTCTATTCTCATCATATCAATCTCCATCACTTTAATACTTGCTTTGTTTTTACTTTTCCTTTTACTTTTTACTTTGCATCTATATACCAAAAATACCAAAAATATTATCTCTATCAGATCTCACTCTCGTAAGTGACCGTGAAGGGATTGACAACCCCTAATCGCGTTGGTTGCGAGTAGCTATCGCTTTGTGCAGTACGAGGGACTTGTGCGTGGCCTCCTCTTGGATTGATACCTTGGTTCTCAAAAACTGAGGGAAATACTTATGCTATTGTGTGCATCATCCTCTCCTCTTCGGGGAAAACCAACGCGAGCTCAAGACGTAGCACCCGTCGCCCGCACGCCCGATCCGCTAGCCCCCTGGGGCCTATGACAAAGGGGGCCCACGCCCGTGAAACATTTATAAAAAAAGGAGATTAAATAATAAGAATAATATTAATTAATTAATTAATTAAAGAGTTAATTAACTTAATTAACCTGTGTTAGTTAAACTGATAACCTAATTAGTCTATTTAATCTGTTAGGTTAGTAAGATAGTATATGACAAGGGGACCCACTGCTCACACTACCAAAGTTTGACTGGTCAACTAGGACCCCTTGGACCCACATGTCAGCCTCTCTGGTACACTTATGTGTACCCAGAGCTGGGTACACCTAGCAATTTACATTTATTTCGAATTAAATTAAATTCAAAAAATGAATAAAACTTTGGAAAATAATATAAAATAATCCGTAGCTCGGATGAAAAAACTTTGTATATGAAAATTGCTCAGAACGACGAGACGAATCTGAATACGTAGCCCGTTCATATGCCACACATCCCTAGCATAGCGAACATGCAACTTTCCCCCTCCGGTTCACCTGTCCGAAAACGCGAAACACCGGGGATACTTTCCGGATGTTTCCCCTTCGCCGTATCACCTATCCTCGTTAGGTCACCCCTAGCACAACGTATTGCTGCGTCTTGCTTTGTGTTACATTTGATTGCTTTGTTATTTATTGTGTTCCCCCTCCGTTACTTCTTTCCGGTAGACTCCGAGACCGCTGCTGATGTTCGTGTGTTCGACTACATCGAAGACGACCCTTCCTACTTGCCAGAACAACCAGGCAAGCCCCCCTTTGATCACCAGATATCGCCTATTCCTTCTCTCTACTGCTTGCATTAGAGTAGTGTAGCATGTTACTGCTTTCGGTTAATCATATTCTGCTGCATAGCCTGTCATTGTTGCTACAGTTGTTACCCTTACCTGTAATCCTAATGCTTAGTATAGGATGCTAGTGTTCCATCAGTGGCCCTACACTCTTGTCCGTCTGCCATGCTATACTACTGGGCCGTGATCACTTCGGGAGGTGATCACGAGCATATGTTATATACTTGATATTGTTACATTACTTATGATACTGTTCGGAGATGGGGGCTGAAGGGGCAGGTGGCTCCATCCCGGTAGAGGTGGGCCTGGGTTCTGACGGCCCCGATCACACTTTGTATGCGGAGTGACAGGGCAGGTTGAGACCACCTAGGAGAGAGGTGGGCCTAGCCCTGGTCGGCGTTCGCGGATACTTAACACGCTTAACGAGATCTTGGTATTTGATCCGAGTCTGGCCACTGGCCTATACGCACTAACCAGCTACGCGGGAACAGTTATGGGCACTCGACGTCGTGGTATCAGCCGAAGCCTTCGTGACGTTAACGACTAAGCGGCGCGCGCCGGATTGGACTGGAATGCCTACTAGGCTAGGTCTGCTTCCAGCCGCCCTCGCAACATGCAGGTGTGCAATGGGCGATGGGCCCAGACCCCTGCGCCATAGGATTTAGACCGGCGTGCTAACCTCTCTGTTGTGCTTAGGTAGGGCTGCGACGTGTTGATCTTCCGCGACCGGGCATGACCCAAAAAAGTGTGTCCGGCCAAATGGGATCGAGCGTGTTGGGTTATGTGGTGCACCCCTGCAGGGACGTTTATCTATTCGAATAGCCGTGATCTTCCGTAACAGGACGACTTGGAGTTGTACCTTGGCCTTATGACAACTAGAACCGGATACTTAATAAAACACACCCTTCCAAGTGCCAGATATAACCCGGTGATCGCTCTCTAACAGCGCGACGAGGAGGGGATCGCTGGGTAGGATTATGCTATGCGATGCTACTTGGAGGACTTCAATCTACTCTCTTCTACATGCTGCAAGACGGAGGCGGCCAGAAGCGTAGTCTTCGATAAGACTAGCTATCCCCCTCTTATTCTGGCATTCTGCCAGTTCAGCCACCGATATGGCCCTTTACACATATACCCATGCATATGTAGTGTAGCTCCTTGCTTGCGAGTACTTTGGATGAGTACTCACGGTTGCTTTTCTCCCCCTTTTCTCCCTTCCTTTCTACCTGGTTGTCGCAACCAGATGCCGGAGCCCAGGAGCCAGACGCCACCGTCGAGGGTGACTCCTACTACACCGGAGGTGCCTACTACTACGTGCAGCCCGCTCACGACGACCAGGAGTAGTTTAGGAGGATCCCAGGCAGGAGGCATGCGCCTCTTTCGATCTGTATCCCAGTTTGTGATAGCCATCTTATGGCAACTTGTTTAACTTATGTCTGTACTCAGATATTGTTGCTTCCGCTGACTTGTCTATGTTCGAGCACTTGTATTCGAGCCCTCGAGGCCCCTGGCTTGTATTATGATGCTTGTATGAATTATTTATGTTTTAGAGTTGTGTTGTGATATCTTCCCGTGAGTCCCTGATCTTGATCGTACATGTTTGCGTGCATGATTAGTGTACGATTGAATCGGGGGCGTCACAAGTTGGTATCAGAGCCGACTGCCTGTAGGAACCCCCCTTTTCAACTCCTTGGCCGAAGTCGAGTCTAGACATTACAAAACCTTTACTAACATGGTTGTGTGCCTTACGGGCCCACGTCGCCATTGGGTGGTACTAGGATCTTTTACTCCTCGATCTTTACTCTGGGACTCTAATCTCTCCCCTATTCGGGTTAAATGATTTTGCTAAAAGGACTAACTTTAGGTTCTCGAAAGACTTTCTCCCGGAGAGCCCCTCACTCCAGATGATCGCTTGCTGCACTAGAAGATTCCGAAGATACTCTCCGAGGTTTTCCCGAGACCCTTGTGCCCACCGACTTTACAATCCCTTACCACCGATATACCCTTATGGATAACTACCTACAATTGTCGTTCATACCTTCATCCTCAGTTGCTCTTGTTATTACAAGATGCCCTAAATCGCTCTCCGTTGTTCCGAAAATCCTTTAAGCTTGCTGCCTTGCAGTTCTTTACCACATGAATATCCCTATTGAAAATTCCTCGCACTTATTGAGTATCCGTTCATCCCCAGTTGTTCGTATGCTTCATAAGATACTCTGAAATACTATCCGACCTTCTGAGCATCCTCTTCAAACTATTGCTCTGCAAATACTTGTATGCTTACATTCTGGATGCTCCCATATCACTAGCAATATTCACTAGTATCTTTTGACACTGTCATTTTGATCCTATTGATTTAACATGTGTGCGAATGCACACAATCATCTATCAACCCTTCTAAATTATCTTTCCGGCTCAGACGTCATTTTGAACATGAGCTGGTTCTCGACCAAACTATTTGTCGTCAATTGTGCCTCTGGTCTATCCAACTTATCCATCCTTGATCAGAGTGTCTGCTTCTGATCCTTTGTTTTGGAAATCATAATTCCTTTGTTATCTAAGCATCGAATTATTCCGATGTTCTATAATATGATGCCCGTGCGTTCTTTCTGGAGTACCGATACTCACATCAGCTCCGTTGTGGATCGCCCGATCCATTGTTGGATTTCATCCGACATCGTCCTTCATATTCAATAACCTTGTGAGCCTTTCCATGGGTATATAATGCCTTTGGTAAATTGTATCCTCTGCTTTGTCAACCATGCTCTACTTTCGAGCTGGTGATAATTACTCCTGATGTTTGTGGTATATGTTCCTAAGATGCCCCTATGGGTTGAACCTATGCCTTCCCTAACCGTATGCACCCGAGAGTTTTCACGAGTCATACTCTTCTGGTGTTTTTCCAGATAATATTTCAACACTACAACTTCATCAAAAGCGAGAAGTGAATGAAAGGGTATGCATTAGAGAAGTGGGAGTCGACCTTGAACTCTGTGTTCATGCCCATGGACCCGATGTGGAACTTATCATGGAAGCTTATTGCCAAATATTTACTCATTCGAGTAATTCTTTCGGTGTCATTAAATTGGACCCCTTGTAGTTATGGTTTCGAACATATTGTTCTTCTTTGTTCCCATTTCTTGGGCAAGTTTAAACATTTGTCTTTTGCGGATCAATACCCCAGTCCAACCTCTACTTTGATCCGTCTTCGAGTATTACCCCCCTGGTATCTCGAGATTATCTTGGAACTGCATAACTTCTTATGAGTTCTTCATCAAGTACTACATTCTAACTGATTACAGTTTTTCATGGGCTCTGAGTTATTAAACAACTCAAAGACACCGATAACTGAACCGAGTCTGCACTACGGTTCAATGATACGTCTCCAACGTATCTATAATTTTTCATTGCTCCATGCTACTTTATCTACTGTTTTAGGCTTTATTGGGCTTTATTTTCCACTTTTATATTACTTTTGGGACTAACCTATTAACCGGAGGCCCAGCCCAGAATTGCTGTTTTTTTCCTATTTCAGATTTCAAGAAAAGGAATATCAAACGGAGTCCAAACGGAATGAAACCTTCGAACATGATTTTCTCGCGAACGTGATCCGAGAACTTGGAGTGCAAGTCAAGAAGCAATCGGAGCCTCCACGAGATAGGAGGCACCCCCTATAGGGCGTGCCTCTGTCTCGTGGGCCCCTCAGCGCCACCGACGCATTTCTTCTTCCTATATATACCTACGTACCCCGAAAACATCCAGGGGCACCATGAAACACAATTTCCACCGCCGTAACCTTCTGTATCTGCGAGATCCCATCTTGGAGCCTTCGCCGACACTCTGCTGGAGAGGGAATCAAGCACGGGGGGCCTCTACATCAACATCCTTGCCCCTCCGATGAGTTGTGAGTAGTTTACCACAGACATACGGGTCCATAGTTATTAGCTAGATGGCTTCTTCTCTCTTTTTGGATCTCAATACAATGTTCTCCCCCTCTCTTGTGGAGATCTATTCGATGTAATCTCTTTTTGCGGTGTGTTTGTCGAGATCCGATGAATTGTGGGTTTATGATTAAGTTCATCTATGAATAATATTTGAATCTTCTCTGAATTCTTTTATGTATGATTGAGTTATCTTTGCAAGTCTCTTTGAATTATCGGTTTAGTTTGGCCTACTAGATTGATCTTTCTTGCCATGGGAGAAGTGCTTAGCTTTGGGTTCAATCTTGCGGTCCTTACCTTACCCGATGTAAAGGGTTGCAAGGCACGATTGTATTGTTGCCATCGAGGATAACAAGATGGGGTTTATATCATATTGCATGAGTTTATCCTCTACATCATGTCATCTTGCTTAATGCTACTCTGTTCTCATGAACTTAATACTCTAGATGCATGCTGGATAGCGGTCGATGTGTGGAGTAATAGTAGTAGATGCAGAGGAGTCGGTCTACTTGTTATGGACGTGATGCCTATATACATGATCATGCCTAGATAATCTCATAACTATGCGCTTTTCTATCAATTGCTCGACAGTAATTTGTTCACCCACCGTAATACTTATGCTATCTCGAGAGAAGCCTCTAGTGAAACCTATGGCCCCGGGTCTATCTCTTATCATATTTGCTTTCAATCTACTTTTATTTGCATCTTTACTTTTTGCATCTATACCAAAAATACCAAAAATATTATTTACTATCTTTATTAGATCTCACTTTCGCAAGTAGCCGTGAAGGGATTGACAACCCCTTTATTGCGTTGGTTGCGAGTTCTCAGTTTGTTTGTGTAGGTGCGTGGGACTTTTGAGGTCCTCCTACTGGATTGATACCTTGGTTCTCAAAACCGAGGGAAATACTTACGCTACACTTTGCTGCATCACCCTCTCCTCTTTGAGGGAAACCAACGCAAGCTCAAGACGTAGCAAGAAGGATTTCTGGCGCCGTTGCCGGGGAGGTCTTCGCTCAAGTCAAGACATACCAAGTACCCATCACAAACCTATCTCCCTCGCATTTACATTATCTGCCATTTGCCTCTCGTTTTCCTCTCCCCCACTTCACACTTGCCATTTTATTCGCCCTCTCTTTCCCAATCTCCTCCTCTTTTTCCGTTTGCCTTCCCGTTGCTTTGGCCGAATCAAAAAGAACTACGGGTTTTCTCCCTAGTTCTAGTACCTTGGATAACCCCTCTATCCTCTCTAAGCTCATAAATAATGATGCTATAGAAAGACCCACTGGGGTCTCCAATGAGAGATTGAATAATTTTGATGAGGATGACTCTGGAATTTTTCGCTATTTACTTGATGAGTCTTTAAAGGTTGCTTGGGATAGGTTACTTAGGAGAACCCCCTCTCCTAGTACCAAAGACGGCACTACTTAGATTTATCCTCGCTTTTATGCCTAGCTAGGGGCGTTAAACGATAGCGCTAGTTGGGAGGCAACCCAATTTATTTTATGTTTTTTGTTTTTGTTTCTGTTTAGAAATAAATAATCCATCTAGCCTCTGTTTAGATGTGGTTTTATCTTTTATTTAGTGTTTGTGCCAAGTTAAACCTATTGGAGCTTCTTGGATGATAGTTATTTGATCTTGCTGTAATTTCCAGAAACTTTGCGCTTAGTGCCCGAATTGTTAAAAATCACCAGAACATGATAAAATAGTGATTCCAATTGCTCCTGATCAATAAAAAAATTGTCTAGGTCGTTAATTTTTGTAGATTTTTTTGAGTTCCAGAAGTTTGCGTTAGTTACAGATTACTACAGACTGTTCTGTTTTTGACAGATTCTGTTTTTCGTGTGTTGTTTGCTTATTTTGATGAATCTATGGCTAGTAAAATAGTTTATAATACATAGAGAAGTTGGAATACAGTAGGTTTAACACCAATATAAATAAATAATGAGTTCATTAAAGTACCTTAAAGTAGTCTTTTGTTTTCTTTCTCTAACGGAGCTCACGAGATTTCTATTGAGTTTTGTGTTATGAAGTTTTCAAGTTTTGGGTAAAGCTTTTATGGACTATGGAATAAAGGGTGGTGTCGGTGTCAAACCGCGGATCTCGGTAGGGGGTCCCGAACTGTGCGTCTAGGCGGATGGTAACAGGAGACAAGGGACACGATGTTTTTACCCAGGTTCGGGCCCTCTCGATGGAGGTAATACCCTACTCCTGCTTGATTAATATTGATGATATGGGTAGCACAAGAGTAGATCTACCACGAGATCAAGGAGGCTAAACCCTAGAAGCTAGCCTATGGTATGATTGTTGTATATTGTATATATGTCGACTAGCCTGGCCCTGGTTTATATAATGCACCAGAGGCCTAGGATAACAAGAGTCCTAGCCGAATACGCCGGTGGGGGAGGAGTCCTTGTCTTGATCGCCAAATCTTGTGGAATCTTCCTTGTATGCGGCAACTGTCCGGACTGGACCATGAGTATATGACCATGGGGATCCTCGGGCCCATCCAACTGATCGGGAGACGACGTGGTGAGTACCCCCTAGTCCAGGACACCGTCAAGAGCCTCTGAACCGGTCTTCGTTGGGGACGCCTCGATTCTTCCGAACTGTTCTTCATCTTCGGTCGTCGGTCTTGAAAACTGGTTCAATAAATCTTCTCATCTTCGATCTTGAGGATCGCCGAAATGCATTCGACGAGTTTACACGTCGGGTATCCGAGGAGCCCCTTTAAGTTTACGGCCTTTATCAATGCCTTGTTATTTTTATGCCACGCCTAGGGTTTGAAGTTATTCCCGGGAGGCAGTGTCGTCTTGCGTCCGAGCTCTAACGCCGGACCGCATTCGAGGTATCTTTTGCAGCCGAGCACCAACGCCGGACTGCTTCCCAGCTCTATCGCTGGACTATGTATCCGAGCTCCAACGCTGGACGGTATCCGGGCTCCAACGCCGGACTGTATCCGAGGTGTCGTAAATCACCTTGGTTCAAAGAAGTTTGAAGGAGTTTAGCCGAGCTTAATGCCGGAAATGCCCTCTATGGAGCCAGCCACTAGCGTCCGAGCTTTATGCGGATCGCTTCGAGGTGGTGCACCACCCGAATGTGGGCGATTTTTGTCAACATTTTTATTGGTGCAATTTATTCTCTGCCGAGATACATAGCCAGAGCCCACAAGGTGTGTATCGGTCTAAAACCCGAGATGCACTGAAGGATGACGAAGACCGCTGATCCCATGGCAGCCGAGACTCAAAGTTGATTTGCAAAATCGGCCCGAGGATCAAGTCCTAGCTCGCAGAATACTTCGACACAAAAAGCGGCGTGCTCAGTCCTCGAGACTCGGGTTGGGTGCGGCCGACCAACCCGAGGATCAAAATCTCCTTGGAAACTATATTGCACATAAAACTTTCTCGCATAGAACAGTAATGCAAGAGCCCCGAGACATCGGGTCGGGTGGCAACACCAGATCGAGGGATTGATGTGCCCTTTAATATTTGTAAATAATAAGCCCTAAGCCCAAGAGGCCCCCGAGCCTTAATGCGGCACGGGTGGCGAATTAAGGATCAATATCCATAGTAAAATCACAAATTATGTGTAATGACTCAATGTATCTAAGTACTTTATGTCATTAATGCTCGGATCCGCATTGTACAAAAATTTGTTGACCAACCATCGGCTTCAACCTCCTCGCCAAGAGTCGAGGAGTGTTTGTCCTACTTTATAAAGCCTTTATGAGGGCAAAGATTTACGAAAAACAAGGCAATCTGGCCATACGGTTTTATAAACAAAGGTACGCAGAGAGATATGTTATATTACTGTTTAACAGAAGAAATGTCTTCCAAAGAAAATAGTCCCGCTATCGGTTCCTTTCTTTGGGTTGTCATGCTAAGCACGATCATGAAACCTCAGCTCCAATGTAAGAGCAAAATATTGAGGATTTAGTTTGGGAGACGCGTTACTAGCCCCCGGTAGTGTTCGGCGACAGTCGAGGTCAAGCCGGAAACACTTCGGCCAATTTCATGAATGGCCCGTCATTTAATATAGTCATCGGATCGCTGACCAGTTTACACCTATTGTGACAGTCAGTTTTCGGCTTCTCCACTGAGGTGCTTGACCATGCAGGCTGGAAGCACAATCGCAGTGGTTCTCCCTTTGCACACCTAGCGAACAAAGCGGAACGTAGGAGGCAAGCGCGAGCTGGGCAACCCAACTATTGATCAAGACACAATTCAAACGATGCATATATAGCAATATCCGAGAATGTTTTTGCCGAATCTCTAAAGGTGTCCGCGTTGCAGATCATGAGACTTGTGCTGAAAACACACAAATATTTTAAAAGTGCCAAAAGCTTGGAAAACCAAAAAACGTCGGTAAAAACATGACGTCCGAACAAGATCAAGTGTTCGATGCCAATCCGAAAATTGGACTTTAGAAAAAAAAAGTGATTCTGCCGTGCTTTAACATGACACATCATATCTCAAGACTTCGAGCGGGTCAGCCTACGGCTTCAGTCTCCCATCCCGAAGGCGGAGTACTTCGCATTAGGCCAGTTTAGAAAACTAAACTCTAGCGGTTTTGAGAGAGAAATTAGGCTCCCCGGCTAGTGACCGCACACTCGTGTCGAAAAAAGGAGTGATAAATAATAAACACTTTGCAACGACTAAGAAGAAAAACACTTACTATAAAACGGCTCAAATAAACATAAGAGCCCCCAAGTGACTTGGGTAAAAGTTGACTATATAATGTAAGGTGACATGTAAAATGCCTTCTAGCCGGATTGTAGATCGTTTGTCGTAGCGGACCTTTTCACTTCAACCTCTGGACCCAATAGTCTGGAGTGTGTCCGAATACCCTCGCGGTTATAAAAACCGGGGCATGCGTGGAGACCAAAGCGTAGGGGTCATTAGTGCTTTATCGCACAAGTGCCCAACTAGTTATGTTATATTACATGGTTAGTAAGAAACATCTTCCGGGAGAATAGTTCCGTTAGGGGTTCCTTTCTCGGGAGGCATGCCCTAAAGTGCATGTCCGACTGCGAAAAGAGCAGAAAAACATCTGGGGCAGGTAAATGAATAGGTAAGAAATCATCTTTAGTTCACCAACCGAGTATTCCCTTAAGAACGCTTAGCTTTCGGCTTCACCCACCGAGGTACACATCCGGTGACCCGCAAGAATAATCGCAGAGGTGCTCCCTTTACCACCTAGCCGAACAATTGGGAACGAGGGGTAAGCACAGAGCCAGCAACCCAGCTTGGCCAAAACTTAAGTCATATCGATGCATATAATGGTGAATAAAAGGTACATGCGGAAGTGTGACACATGTGTTGGGCATAAAGCCCGTATTAATAAGCTTCTGTTAAAGAAGCCCCCAGGTATAATGAGCGCGGATAGCGCCTCAAGTGTGTGCGAACAAAGTTTCGACAAGGAAAATTTTTACAAGCAACTTTTTTCCAAAAAAGTATAATGCTTGGTTGAGCCGAACACAAGTTAAAAATTTAAAACTTTGAGCATGAAGGCAACTTAGCTGGTTAATGTGTTCGGTATTGACGATGCGGTCCGAGCTTGATGCGGGACAAGGTTCCATCCCCCAAGCCGGTCCCGAGGTGGCGGAGCAAAGAGCTTGGCACTGTGAAGTGGTGACATAGCACGGTCAATGGAGGACGGCAGAGTGATGCCGAAGTCCCTGGCATGGGGTAATGAAGTGTTGACGAAGCCCCGTCCCACCGAGGTGACGCTCAAAGGATATAGTCCGGCCGGATCATTTTCCCGTGCACAAAAATAGTGCAAACCAGAGATAATAGTAATAAAAAAGTCGTTGCATAATAAATAATTTATGCAAAGTGAGTAATAAAAGAAATATGGCCTGGCGCCGAAGTCAATGTCGATGCAGGGCGGCAGCATGATGCGGTAAAGGCATGGCAAGGCCTGAATTCATAGGTCGGTTCGAGTTCCGGATGCGGCGTTCGCCGGACTATGTACGGAAACTGACCGAACCATCATGCGACCGTTGATAATGCGGCCACCATTTGATAGACCTGTGTACATATGATGGACAAACCAGAGTAATAATTCCTTGGGAAAAATTCACCCAAACAAGCAAAAAGAAATACTAGGATTAATAGCACCTGGTTTCTTTGTTGTAGCAATCCGAAGGAAGGTGATTCCCAAAATTGGGACTCGATCCGCGCACCCATTGCTTGGTCGGCTAGTGACGCCGAAGTGTTCGGAGTAGGTTGATGAAGAGATGGTGAAGCCCCCGGTCCAGCCGAGATGTCGAAGTAGGTCGGCGTGATGGACACCAGCTTGAAGAAGCAATAGTGCGGCCCTGCCGATGCAGGTCGTGACGTGGTCGATGCCGCTTGATGAAGCGACCGTGTGGCGATGCCGCATGCCCGCCCGTAATCCGTGGGGCGGCGATGTTGGTGATGATTTATCCTCCGCGATGCCGACTCTTGTTCGGCTTGCCGAGATGATGATCCGAAGAAGTTAAGCTCGGCTTAACAAAGTGACGACGTGTCTAGCGCAGGTCGGCAGCCGTGGAGCAATATTGCCGGACTGGTTTGACACCAGCATGATGTTGAAGATCATGTTCAAAAGATCTTAAAGTTAGTGGGATGTGTTCGGGAACAAAACACAATACCCCGTACAAAACTTCCTTAAAAAAGGATGTCCGAAATCCCGTTCATAAAAAAGACGAACTCGGGTCGGATTCATTTTCGCGCAGAAAACAGATCCGAAAAGTGATGCACTAATTGGAAGGTTCCCGGAGTTTGGACGGTCGGATCGAGCTGAAATTTTGAGGGGTGGTAGATATAGGAATTCTGCAGCCGATCAACGGTTGGATCTTCCAAAGGAAGTACGAGCTAGAATCTGGACGCACACGCCCTAAACTCGTCCAGATTCTCGTCTGGATTCAATGCGGCTCCGGTATATTGGAGATTGCCAGAGATTCCTCCATCGGAACTCGACGAAATTTTCCATGGTTGTTGTAGACTCAATTCCGCACAATTCCACCGAAGCAATTGTTAAAACAACGCTTGAGGAGGCGGTGGCGGCGGACACAAGTCCGTTGTCCAGAAAAACAGTACGGTCGCCCGAGGGCAATGTTGACGTTGAGTCCCCGGGCTCCCTGGACGATTCCTCCATGATCTTGATAGAGATCGGAGTTGATATTGATGAAGGCCCTCATACGAACATGACGATCGGAGGTAGGGCGCAGTCCTTGGTCGAGCCAAGGTGACCAGTCGAGCTGGTGACGAAGATGCCGAAGTCGCAGCTTGATCTGCAGCGAGCCATCGACCTTTTGCCGAACACACAGCGGAACTCTCAATGAAAGCACCAATGTCGGTGTCAAAACCGCGGATCTCGGTAGGGGTCCCGAATCTGTGCGCCTAGGCGGATGGTAACAGGAGACAAGGGACACGATGTTTTACCCAGGTTCGTGCCCTCTCGATGGAGGTAATACCTAATCCTGCTTGATTAATATTGATGATATGGGTAGTACAAGAGTAGATCTACCACGAGATCAAGGAGGCTAAACCCTAGAAGCTAGCCTATGGTATGATTGTTGTATATTGTATATATGTCGACTAGCCTAGCCCTGGTTTATATAATGCACCAGAGGCCTAGGATAACAAGAGTCCTAGCCGAATACGCCGGTGGGGGAGGAGTCCTTGTCTTGATCGCCAAGTCTTGTGGAATCTTCCTTGTATGCGGAAACTGTCCGGACTGGCCCATGAGTATACGACCATGGGGATCCTCGGCCCAATCCAACTGATCGGGAGACGACGTGGTGAGTACCCCCTAGTCCAGGACACCGTCAGGTGGCAAGAGCCTAAGCTTGGGGATGCCCATGACACCCCAATATATTCAAGAATAGCCAAAAGCCTAAGCTTGGGGATGCCCTGGGAAGGCATCCCCTCTTTCGTCTTCATTCATTGGTAAATTTACTTGGGGCTATATTTTTATTCACCACATGATAAGTGTTTTGCTTGGAGCGTCTTGTATTATTTGCGTCTTTGCTTGTTAGTTTACAACAATCATCCTTGCTATACACACCTTTTGAGAAAGCCATACATAAATTGGAATTTGATAGAATACTCTATGTGCTTAACTTATATCTTTTGAGCTTGATAGTTTTGCTCATAGTACTTCACTTATATCTTTTGAGCGTGATAATTTTTGCTCTAGTGCTTCACTTAGATCTTTTAGAGCACGGTGGTATATTTGTTTTAAAGAAACTATTGATCTCTCATGCTTCACTTAGATTATTTTGAGAGTCGTTAGTAGCATGGTAATTTGCTTAATGTTAATATACTTGGTATTCAAGATATGTGAAACTTTCTTTTGAGTGCATTGAATACTAAGAAAAGTTTGATGCTTGATAATTGTTTTGAGATATGAAGATGGTGATATTAGAGTCATGCTAGTTGAGTAGTTGTGAATTTAAAGAATACTTGTGTTGAAGTTTGTGATTCCCGTAGCATGCACGTATGGTGAACCGTTATGTGATGAACTCGGAGCATGATTTATTTATTGATTGTCTTCCTTATGAGTGGCGGTCTGGGACGAGCGATGGTCTTTTCCTACCAATCTATCCCCCTAGGAGCATGCGCGTAATACTTTGCTTTGATAACTTCTAGATTTTTGCAATAAGTATATGAGTCCTTTATGACTAATGTCGAGTCCATGGATTATACGCACTTTTTCCCATCCTTCCACCATTGCTAGCCTCTCTAATACCGCGCACTTTTCGCCGGTATCATACACCCACCATATATTTTCCGTAAAACAGCCACCATACCTACCTATTATGGCATTTCCATAGCCATTCCGAGATATATTGCCATGCAACTTTCCACCGTTCCGTTTATTATGACACGCTCCATCATTGTCATATTGCTAGCATGATCATGTAGTTGACATCGTATTTGTGGCAAAGCCACCGTTCATAATTCTTTCATACATGTCACTCGTGTTTCATTGCATATCCGGTACACCGCCGGAGGCATTCATATAGAGTCATATTTTGTTCTAAGTATTGAGTTGTAATTGTTGAGTTGTAAGAAAAATAAAAGTGTGATGATCATCATTATTAGAGCATTGTCCCAGTGAGGAAAGGATGATGGAGACTATGATTCCCCCACAAGTCGGGATGAGACTCCGGACGAAAAATAATATAAAAAAAGAAAAAAAAAGAGGCCATAAAAAAATAGAAAAGGCCCAAAGAAAAAAAAAGAAGAAAAAATGAGAGAAAAAGAGAGAAGGGACAATGTTACTATCCTTTTACCACACTTGTGCTTCAAAGTAGCACCAAGATCTTCATGATAGAGAGTCTCTCATTTTATCACTTTCATATACTAGTGGGAATTTTCATTATAGAACTTGGCTTGTATATTCCAATGATGGGCTTCCTCAAAATGCCCTAGGTCTTCGTGAGCAAGCGAGTTGGATGCACACCCACTTAGTTTATTTTGTTGAGCTTTCACATACTTATAGCTCTAGTGCATCCATTGCATGGCAATCCCTACTCACTCACTTTGATATCTATTGATGGGAATCTTCATAGCCCTCCTTTTTGTCTTCTCAACAACCACCATTCTATTCCACATATAGTGTTATATCCATGGCTCACGCCATGTATTGCGTGAAAATTGAAAAAGTTCTAAAATGTTAAAGTATGAAACAATTGCTTGCCTTCTCATCGGGGTTGTGCATGATTTAAATATTTTGTGTGGGAAGATGGAGCATAGCCAGACTATATGATTTTGTAGGATAACTTTCTTTGGCCATGTTATTTTGAGAAGACATGATTGCTTAGTTAGTATGCTTGAAGTATTATTATTTTTATGTCAATATGAACTTTTGTCTTGAATCTTTCGGATCTGAATATTCATACCACAATTAAGAAGATTTACATTGAAATTATGCCAAAGTATCACTCCGCATCAAAAATTCTCTTTTATCATTTACCTACTCGATTTGAGCAGGAATTAAGCTTGGGGATGCCTGATATGTCTCCAACGTATCTATAATTTTTTATTGCTCCATGCTACTTTATCTACTGTTTTAGGCTTTATTGGGCTTTATTTTCCACTTTTATATTACTTTTGGGACTAACCTATTAACCGGAGGCCCAGCCCAGAATTGTTGTTTTTGCCTATTTCAGATTTCAAGAAAAGGAATATCAAACGGAGTCCAAACTGAATGAAACCTTCGGGAACGTGATTTTCTTGCGAACGTGATCCGAGAACTTGGAGTGCAAGTCAAGAAGCAACCGAGCCTCCACGAGATAGGGGGCGCCCCCTATAGGGCGCTACTGTCTCGTGGGCCCTCAGCTGCCACCGACGCATTTCTTCTTCCTATATATACCCACGCACTCGAAAACATCCAGGGCACCACAAAACACAATTTCCACCACAGAACCTTCAGATCCGCGAGATCCCATCTTGGAGCCTTCACGACACTCTGCCAGAGAGGGAATCAAGCACGGGGGGCCTCTACATCAACATCCTTGCCCCTCCGATGAGTTGTGAGTAGTTTACCACAGACCTCACGGGTCCATAGTTATTAGCTAGATGGCTTCTTCTCTCTTTTGGATCTCAATACAATGTTCTCCCCTCTCTTGTGGAGATCTATTCGATGTAATCTCTTTTTGCGGTGTGTTTGTCGAGATCCGATGAATTGTGGGTTTATGATTAAGTTTATCTATGAATAATATTTGAATCTTCTTTGAATTCTTTTATGTATGATTGAGTTATCTTTGCAAGTCTCTTCGAATTATCGGTTTAGTTTGGCCTACTAGATTGATCTTTCTTGCCATGGGAGAAGTGCTTAGCTTTGGGTTCAATCTTGCGTGTCCTTGCCCATGGATGTAAAGGGTTGCAAGGCACGTATTGTATTGTTGCCATCGAGGATAATAAGATGGGGTTTATATCATATTGCATGAGTTTATCCCTCTACATCATGTCATCTTGCTTAATGCGTTACTCTGTTCTCATGAACTTAATACTCTAGATGCATGCTGGATAGCGGTCGATGTGTGGAGTAATAGTACTAGATGCAGGCAGGAGTCGGTCTACTTGTTATGGATGTGATGCCTATATACATGATCATGCCTAGATAATCTCATAACTATGCGCTTTTCTATCAATTGCTCGACGGTAATTAGTTCACCCACCGTAATACTTATGCTATCTCGAGAGAAGCCTCTAGTGAAACCTATGGCCCCCGGGTCTATATCTTATCATATTTGCTTTCAATCTACTTTTATTTGCATCTTTACTTTTTGCATCTATACCAAAAATACCAAAAATATTATTTACTATCTTTATTAGATCTCACTTTACATGAGTAGTCGTGAAGGGATTGACAACCCTTTATTATGCGTTGGTTGCGAGTTCTCGCTTGTTTGTGTAGGTGCGTGGGACTTTTGAGGAGCCTCCTACTGGATTGATATCTTGGTTCTCAAAACTGAGGGAAATACTTACGCTACACTTTGCTGCATCACCCTCTCCTCTTCGAGGAAAACCAACGCAAACAACTCTTGATAATCTTCTTTAAGTGCGAGTTTGTACCCGATCATGCCATTTCTAGCCTGATCGACTATATCATTACCATGTTAAATTTTAACTGTGCTACCTGGTCCTTCTTCCCGGAGCACAATTATTTGACGATGAGCTAAGCTTACGTCGATTTCCTCGTCTTATCGTTTCACCTCGAAGCACAAACTTGAATCTAAGTTTGTGTCGTACCCATGGTTCCAATAACCCTTCGCTTCATTATCCCTTTGACCTGATGTCGTCGCTGATTGATTACATCTTCATGAAATCTCTCAACAAATGTGTCATGATTATCATCAACCTTAAGAGCTCTTCCAAGATATCTATCGAATTCTTGATGAGAAGTACCATCCTTTGCCCTCGATGATTTGGGTTATCTTCGACAACATTATTGCATTCCCTCCAACTCAAAACTTGTTCTTGTTTTGTGTTGTACCTTGAGTTCCTTGCTATCTAACTTATGTTATGTTCTAGCGTGGAGTATTACCATCTTTGATGTCAAGAATGTTGTGAGGACTGCTCCACCCTTAAAAATTCTTGATATAGTAACACTTCTCGCCATCTCTCGTTCTTTTCTTGTCCCCTGTTGTTTCTAACCGAATGCCGACAAATGAATTGTGACGTATGAATTCAAAACTTCTAGCAACCCTATTGCTTTGAAGTTAGTGGTCGACATTTCATTCTTAGACCATTGGTTGTCGAATCACCACAATAACATCGGTCGTATGACCTAAGCCCATATTTCGGTGCACCTTTCAACCAATGTTTAAATTGGGTATGTTTTCCTCGAGCATATCTCCTTATATTATTTGATCTGCCAAATGTTATCTCCTTGTTCACATAATTATGGAAGTCCATCTTGTTGGAAATCTCGATGAATTATCGCTGAGTCCATCAGCCACCTCCTCATCCTCTCCTTGGTTTAATGATGAACTATTGTTTCGGAACTTGCTTCCATGGTTCATTTCCCGAGAATCTTACGATGTCTTCTCGTCAATTTGTGTCGCACCTTTTTCTTCTCAGGCATCCTGAGTCTGAGGTATCCTAACCCCAATCAGATCTGAATCTTGGTCAGATATGATGGTTGGAACATTTTCCAAGAGTCATACTCTTGGTCCTTATTTGACTCGGTAAGGTGATGTCATGCCTAACACACCTGGCCGGAGGACCTATTGTTATAGTTTCCTTGTTAGCAAGGCTATCAATTCTTCCATGAGGGAATTGTAAGACTTATTATACAAGTTATTCCTAATGGATCCTTTGTGATTCCAAAGTCTGATCTTCACCTGATGACCATGTCAATACTATCTCGAAGCATGTCTGTGGTACTCCGATTTTCAACAAGAACATTTGAAGCCTAATGCTAAATGCTTCTTGCTCAATTATCCAAACACCGTTGTATGGATAATGTCATGAAATTTTCTCTCTCCTCACCTAGAGGCTTTTCTACTTAATATCATGTCATGGTTATCATGCTCTGTTTGTCCTTGGGAAGGAAATACCCCTGAAATATGTGTTTTAACACATTTTCCTTTCCATTGTTCTGTTTAATCTGGTAATCATATTTTCCTTTCCATTGTTTGGTTTAACCTTTCTTGTGATCTATATGATCTAAGCAGTAATATTCTCCTGCTTATGTAAACACCTCGTTGTACGATTCTGTCAGCAAGACCCTGTTACTATTGTTGATGACATTCTGGTAGCCACCGATGGACGAGAACTTTGCCTATTGGTCTGCCTCGTTCAACGAGCAGGAAAATGGTTCTCTTCGTCCCTCGCCCTTGGTACCAACGATGCTGTCAACTTAACTGACCGGTTATTCTCTGACATGCCTTGCTTACATGATCGTGCAAGACGTCACCCTCTTCCTACTATTAACCCACATGGTGGGCCCATAACCCACAGCCCACAGATCGAAACCTCGACTCTCCCGTACACCCCGTTGTCAAAGTTATTCCTCGAGCTTGACTTCGTATGTAATTCACGGCCACCTGCCTATTGATCTATTCTCGTATAAGACGCAATACTTATTCCCATTGCTTTGACCCCTTTCACGCCTGCTTTCGTAATCGAACAATTGCCCGCCCGCTAGAAACTTCTCATGATACCTTCTTAATTTGCTCTCGATATTTTCTAAGGGTTCAATTCGAGAGTTACTTTCCGCCACCTTCCCGATGTTATCTACTAGATAGTCAACCTTGCAAGGGTCCGCTTCTCCGGAGTTCCTTCTTATCCTTTCGTAGCACGGTGAAGATCCCAAGGAAGGACGACAACTTCATAATGATGCATTGATGCATAAGAATGGAAACATCAACGGTATGGATCGACCTCTTCGAGAAGAGCAACCAAGACCGAGAAGATCCGTTAGAATATCGTAACAAGAACTTTCCCCCTTACTCCCCTCTTAAATCTCGGGACGAGATTTCTTGTAGTGGAGGAGAATTGTGACGCCCGGATAATTAAGCTACAGTAACCCTCTGGAAATGATGCCACGTCACCTCGGTTAGTGTTGATAATCTCACGTTAGTTCCAAACCGGTTCAAAATTCAAATTCAAAATATGGCAAACAACAAAGTTTTAAAACATTAAAACAAAAATGTTTGGACTGTGCCAAATATTACATAGGTAGTTATAGCGAAGAAAGCACATGTTTAGAAAATACTTAAATGCCCTAAATTAAATAAAACAGAAAAGGAAAATAAATAAAAGAAAAGAAAACACAAAAACAGAAAACAAAGCTAAACAAAAAAGAGAAGCCCCCCCACTGGGCCAACCGGCCCAGCAGGCCACCAGGCCGGCCCACCAGCCGCGCCCATATCCCCCACTGCTCCCGAAACCCTAGAGCCCCACCCCACTTCCCCACGATCCCCACCCTCTCCCTCCAGCGCCGTCACAGGAGAGGGCGCACGATCCCCATCGCTCTCCCCACTCTCCCCTCGCTCTCTTCCCCCACCCGAGGACCCGATCTGGATCGGGCGCCGCCTCGATCCCGGTGACCCTGCCGCCTCGACGCCCATCGCCACCACCACGCCGCCGCTTCACCGTCCCGACGCTGTCGCGTGCCATTGCCCCCACCCTCGCTGGCGGCCGGCCGCCGCCTGACCGCACCACCGGCGCCCGCCTCCTCGAGCCCAGATCACCACCCACGAGGACGACTCGCCAGACCTCCCGACGGCCTGCCTCCTCCTCCCCACCGCCTGCATCCTCTCCGCC
This sequence comes from Aegilops longissima, assembly GCA_021605205.1. NCBI lineage: Eukaryota > Viridiplantae > Streptophyta > Magnoliopsida > Poales > Poaceae > Aegilops > Aegilops longissima. Next base: position 8,882 of record JAHIAM010002089.1, on the reverse strand, counting down.
GCCGTCCCGTCCTCCTCCTCAAACTCCACCGCCCAGTCCCCTCACGCCTCGGTGAGGCCTCGCCTCCTCTTCTCTCCCGCCACCATCGTCTGCCCTGTCGCGCCGCCCGATCGCTGAACGCCACCAAGGCCACCGCACCGCACCGCCCCCCTCTCGGCTGTTCACGCCCCTCGACGCCCATGGTCGCCAAGGCCAAGCCGACCACAGCCACTGTTGCCCTTCGCGCGACCACTGGTCCCCGCCAGCCGCCGCCCGTCCCACCAAGGCGCTCTGCCCAAGAACCCAGCCTCCTCGACTCGCTCTGCCTGCAGCCCACCAGCCGGCTCGCGCCGCCCGCCACGGCCGTGCTCGAGCAACCCCACCAGCTCACCGGGCCGCCACTCGGCCAGGTCGCTCGGGCGCCCGGCCGACGCTGTTTCCCTGTGGGCTTGGCGGGTGCCCATTCAGTGGGCGCCGGCCGCCCGCACGCCCGATCCGCTAGGCCCCTGGGGCCTATGACAAAGGAGGCCCACGCCCCTGAAACATTTATAAAAAAAGGAGATTAAATAATAATAATAATAATTAAAGAGTTAATTAACTTAATTAACTGTGTTAGTTAAACTGATAACCTAATTAGTCTATTTAATCATTAGGTTAGTAAGATAGTATATGACAAGGGGGACCCACCTCTGCTGGCCACCAAAGTTTGATGGTCAACTAGGACCCTTGGACCCACATGTTAGCCCCTCTGGTACACTTATGTGTACCCGAGCTGGGTACACCTAGCAATTTACATTTATTTCAATTAAATTAAATTCGAAAATGAATAAAACTTTGGAAAATAATATAAAATAATCAGAGCTCGGATGAAAAACTTTGTATATGAAAATTGCTCGTAACGATTTAGAGACGAATCTGAATACGTAGCCTGCTAAGTCCGCCACACATCCTAGCATAGCTTAACACGCAACTTTCCCCTCTGGTTCACTGTTCTAAAACGCTAAACACCGGGATACTTTCCTGATGTTTCCCCTTCGTCGGTATCACCTATCCTCGTTAGGTCAACCCTAGCACAACTATTGCCGCGTCTTGCTTTGTGTTACATTTGATTGCTCTGTTATTTATTGGGTTCCCCCTCCGCTACTTCTTTCCTAGTAGACTCGAGACCGCCCGATTTATGTGTGTTCGACTACATCGAAGACGACCCTCCTACTTGCCAAAACAACCGCAAGCCCCCCTTTGATCACCGGATATCGCTTATTCCTTCTCTCTACCGCTTGCATTAGAGTAGTGTAGCATGTTATCGCATTCGGTTAATCCTATTCTCACGCATAGCCCGTCATTGTTGCTACAGCTTGTTACCCTTACACTACAAAAAAATACACTTCTGTGATGATACGTGTTTGTCACAGTAGGTCGTGTTTTTTGTCATGCATGTACATCCATGACAAATTTATGATAGGATCAAGATAGTCATACATGTGTCAGTCGAGAAGTGTTCCATGACATTACTAAAATTATCATCACGGAAGTGTCCACTTCCATGACGATAAATCGCGTCACATAAGTGCTTTTCGTCAAGGGTGACCGACACGCGGCATCCACCGTAACGGAACGCCATTAAGCTATCGGGTCGGGTTTTGATCCGATAACCCGTTAACAGCCTCGACCAATGGGGATTTTCCACGGTAAAATCATCATTGGCTGGAGGAAACACGGTCGGCTCATTGTTGGGACAGATGTCATCCGCTCATTGGATGTATACGCCTATGATACGTCGACACGCGGCACGACCCAACAGAGGCCTATTCTCGTGAAAAGGCCGCCCGCTTGACTTGGTCAAAAGGTGACGGGCCGGCCCATGGAAAGCCTGTTAACGGCATGTTTGCATATAGCCCATTTACAGCCCACTAACCCAAGGCCCATTACGACCTATCCGAATTAGGCCCAGAGCGCTATCCGGCCATCCAATATGATTCCAAATTGCCACTTCGCCCATGTATGGCCCATGACGCCTTTCGCCCATATGAGGCCCTATGTAACTCTTGGCCTATTAACGCCTGGTGAAACCGGCCCGCAATGAATAGTGTACCACTTTAGACCCATTAACGGCTGTGGTGAAATCGCCCGTAATGAACAAAGGTATCACTTTATACCCATTAAGGGCCCGTTATTCGCCATGCGCCGCTTCCAGCCCATGTTATCTTTCGCCTTCTCGTGAGCCCATTTATTCTTGGGCTCATTTCGAGCATTCGCTTACTTACGGCCCGCTACTATCATTTTCTGCTTGTGGGCCAAATTCAGCCCGTGGTTACAGTCAGCCCGTTTGTGGTCCGTTAATACATTGGGCCGTTTTCATAGCGTCGTCAAATACATCCTATTAACGATGGCCCATTATGGTCGGCCCATGAACGGACGATTCCAACTCTAGCCCGTTTACGGCCATAATGCGGCCTGTTATTGGCCCATGTTTGGCCAATCCATCATACGTCCCGTATAAGGCCCATTGGTGATACGGCCCGTAGAAGGCCCATTGTTTCTACGGCCCGTAGAAGGCCTACTGTTTCTACGGCCCGTAGAAGGCCCATCGCTTTCTACAGCCCGTAGAAGGCCCATCGCTTTCTACGGCCCGTAGGAGGCCCACTCATCACTATAGTAAATATTAGCCCATGGTTATTGTGGCCTAGTTTTAAAAATAGGTTATTGCAGCCACTAGCAAACCAAGGAAAAGAACTGCACCGACTACAAGCAAACAAATAAACAAGACAACAAGGAAATAAATAAGCAAGCAACTTATGCTAGGCTATCACGGCTATTACATATATTACATCCACTGGCATCAAAGTTCACCACCAAGGCAAATATAGGGAACACAACAACATATAAACGCCAAAGAAACAAGTCCGTAAATCAAACCACTTCAAAAGAGTTCAAGAAACAATATCCCGGTACCCATAATGTCGGGCAAGATGCTTAGAAAGCTTATTAACTTTCTCTTGTTTGGCGCTTAAATCCTCCAAATCATTGTTGCACAAGAAAGTACGATCTGAATTCTCAGGACTTCTCGCCCTTCAACTTTTCTTGCCAGCAAAGACACCGGTTAATGCCTTTCACTTGTAGCTGAGATCAAGAAGTCAAGTGATTCAGCAAATGAAGTTTGAAGAGCTTGTGCCAGCGGTATCGCCAAGAATCGAACACTACGCCAACGCAGGATCGTGGGGTTTTCACCGTCTACAAGATCGCTTTTATCACCTTTCTTGGAGACCAACAGGTTGTCTCACTATCTTGAACCTTATCTCATTATTTCTCTACCATCGCATAGTGGGGTGCTCTTCTCCAATATTCTGTTTGATACTACAAGATAAACAAGGCATACATCACAGGTTTAGCTTGTAGTATACCAAACTCATTTTGGTAAACCGTTCAAGAATAAGGTGGATAGGATAACAAGATGAAACAAACATATATCTATGTACTATGGTCACCGTATTGTCCATATCATTCTAGTTTATGTTCCCTAATCAAGATAGAGACACGCTTCAACTCATATATTTTTAAGACACAAAGAGATAGACAGTAATATAAGTGTGAGAAACTACACAGCATTGGCAGCACTTGTAATGTGCATCACATGAGAACATAACTGCTTATACAACTTAAACTGAAATCAACATAGATCAAGAAGTTAGAACAGCAATCCTGTTAAAGAAATAGGTTTAAAACATACCTGCTATGCTTTCAATTGGATCCTTCAAATTCAAAAGTAATTGGTATGAGTAAATACAAGATGCAACAAAAAAGGACTATGGACCATAGCTATGGAATTTGACCTAAGAACAATGCTTTTCTCGCTTAAACGTGGAGTTTGGGTTAGCTGTGGTGGTCCTCGTGCTTTGGGCACTGCAGTAGCTTTACAAACTGCTCGTGTGGGGGTACTCAGTGGTGGACATGGTGCTTTGTCAACTATAAGTGGGTTACTATCCACTGGGGTTGCGGTTAGATGGGTTGTAGCTGGTTATCTCCCAATGGTGTAAGTGTGCAACTGAAGAGTCTCGATTATGTGTGGTGGGGCTAGTTTGTGGGCCAAGACAACCATGGTTCTATCTCATCGACGGGTAGCACTATCTTTTGTGAAGAACGGGTTTTTGCTCCCTTAGATACCGCCATCACCCCTCCAATTCAAATGGCTGATAAACAAGAAAAGAAATTGAACGTCATGTACATTGTATGATAGATGATGTGGTAATTCACATATATGTTGTCTAATCAAACAGACAAGATGACACAATTTCACATATATGATGCCTAACTAAACAGGATAGCATGACACAGCTTTCAGATATATGATGGATAACTTAACAGGATATAATGGCATAATTCAACATATGATGAGTACCTAAACAGGATGACATGACAAAACTATATGATGTCTTTCTAAAATAGGTTGGGATGAAATAATTCACATACATGTTGTCTAAGTATACAGGATGGCATGATATAATTGACATAATTCATTCATATACTAAGCAGTGGCACTCGCATGTATGATCTCTAAACTAAGCAGATAGAATTAATATTGTGCATATGATGTCTAAACTAAGCAATGCAAGACACCATATGCATCATATGAGAAATATAAACATAGCAACTTAGAGCATACACCTCGTGGGATATAGGACTTGTCATCTGCTCTCTAATCCTCCTCCGAGGAACTCCCCAGAACCATCGAGATATATGCTTCAACAGTACCATTGCTCAAGACCTTGTTTTCACCTCCAGATTTTTCAAATGGCTGATACACATGAAGAGTAGTTCAATATACACAGATTGTCCACAAATGGAATACGTAATGAAAAAAAGATGGCATGAGATAATTCACATATATGATGCCTGGCTCCATGGCGGTGCATAATTCACATATATGATAACTGCTGAAAAGCATGGCATTGCATAATTCACATATCCGATATAGAAAGCAAATAGGAGGCATTCACACAAAGCATGTCTAATCTAAGCAGATGGCATGGCAATGCAAGACACCATATGCATGATATGAGCAATATAACCCAGCCAAGTTAGAGCATGCACCTCGGGAATACGATCGGTCATCTCTCTCTGAATCCTCCTCCGAGGAGCTATCAGAATCAGCAAGAAATCTGCATCGACAGTAGCACTGATCGCCGAAGACCTTGTTTTCACTCCAGATTTTCCCATGACCGACTCAAATGGCTGATGCACGGAAGAGTAGATGAATGTATAAACATTGTTGACAAATGGAATACATTATGGAAAAAATATGGCACGATACAATTCACATATACGATGACCGGCTAAATAGGATGGCATTGCATGATTCACGATATGATGCCTGGCTAAAGAAGATGGCATTGCATATTTCCTATATATTTCCTCCGTTTTAAATATTTGTCTTTTAGAGATTTCAAATGGACTACCACATACGGATGTATATAGACATATTTTAGAGTGTAGATTCACTCATTTTGTTCCATATGTAGTCACTTGTTGAAATCTCTAAAAGACAAATATTTAGGAATGGTGGGAGTATGATATAGAAACCAAACAGTGGCATTCACACAAAGCAAATCTAAACTAAGCTGATGACATATAAGATGTATAATGTAAGCAATGCAAGGCGCCATATGCATGATATGACCAACATCAAGATGCCAAAGTTAGAGCAAACACCTCGTGTGGTAAACAGCATGGTCGGCTCCTTCCGAATCTCCATCTCAACAGTTATCTTCCTCTCGAATACAACTGAAATGCAGAGAGGGGGGCACTTCACCACCATGGAGCAGCGTCTGCATGACATTATATTCGCACGCAACGGTCTTCTTTTTTTTCTACATGTTCAAGATGATTGTGTACAATATCCGACATGCATAATAAAAAATAGTTAGATTTTGTAAGGTCTAAGGGTGCATGCAAAATCAAGACCGATGGTAGCAAACGAGTGGATGGATCCAAAACTAATGATAGCAGTAGATTATAGCTTCAGCTTAAAAAGATAGACAATGGATCATCTATTGTTTGTTGCCCACCCAACATGAACCACATAGAAGACCCCAGATGAACCAGATAGTAGACAGATACTATTCGTTGTCTGGCTCGATATGAGACCCATGGGCAATTCAAAACTCAAGATTGAACGATAAAGTAGCGGTAATAATAACCGATGTATAACGTAAGCAAACACGAAAGATCATGACCTCTCTTCCGAACTGTCTAGTCCTCGTGTTCATCTGCCACCGATGATGGTAATGCAGTTGGCATGGCTGCCGCAATGGGAAGATGATCTCGAGGCGGCGAAAGAAAGTCTGCAGGGGATCTCTGCTGCAGTGAACGCTTCACGATGGTGCACCTCGTGGGGTGGATGACGGCACGGCAGGAGCAGGACATAACACACGTAGTTTTTTTGACGCCAATCTGAAAATGAAGTAAATCTGTAAGGGCTCCTTAGAATTGGAGGATTCTATAAACGCAGGACATGAAAAACACAGAATAGGATAGGAATGCACGGCAAAACAGAGCATTTGGAAACATAGGATTTCACCAACCTGGGTGTTTGGCTCACATGAATTGGAAGAACAGAGGAATGGAGAAACAAAGTGATGCAACGAGTGTACAACCTCTTTGGCATAGCCTTGTGGACCTCAAAGATCATTGGGTTGGACGTGGAGGATGGTGATGATGTCGGTGTGACTGTCTGGAGGCGGGAAGAAGATCCGAGGCCTCGGAACGGCGCCGAGGGTATCGCTCACCGTGATGGACGGTTCCATCGCTTGGAGCAGCTCGCTAAGGTGTACAGCGACGAGGTGAAGCATGACAAGACAGATAACTTTAATCTGGTGGGACCCTAATATCATCTGCAATAGATGATGTAAAATACATCACCAAAAGTGCTAGATGTAAACGATCAGCCGCGCCACGGCCGCTCCGACAGATGTTGTAAGTACTGTTCACTCAACTTAATCAAGAAAATGAACTTCACAATAAACTGAATTTTACCGTCAAACTGATTGAACTAGTAACAGAGCATTGCAATAGATGTTTAGGGCGCTCGAGCACTAGTAGCAAGAAGCGCGATCTAAATCAGCAGACGCCGAGCAGGGAACGCACTAGCAGAGAGCAAGTCATGTAGTAGCACCATGAAGCGAAAGTGCTAAAGCAGCAACTCATGAGCTGCCGGAGGTCGTGCAGCAGCAGAAAGAGCAAGCGAGAGCAAGAGCAGAGCAGCAGACGAACGAAAGCAGGAGAAGCGCAGCAGACCGACAAAGAAGAACAGAAAGAGCAGCGAAGCGAGAGCCGAGCAGCTGCAGCTAGTGCCGTTAATGGAAGTCGCCGAGGAAGCAACGACATGGGGAGAGACGCTGCGTGGATGATGTGGCGGCGACGGCGCCGTGCCGATGGAGACGCCATGTTCTGCCGAGACGCGCACCGCAGCCCCATGAGATCGAATAAAAGATAAAATGCAGCGGTGAGTGTAGAACCTCCTTGGTGGCGCCGAGTTGGCCTCGGCTTCATCGGAGGAATTGGTGAGGGTGTTGCGGTTCCGGTGGGGCAGGTCAAGACGGCGCTGTGGGGATTGAGGTGGCACGATAGATGAGGCGAACGTCGGGGCAGCTCCTTGGAGGTGGAGGACGGGCGGCTGATCCGCAGGACGACGAGATCGACAACGGATCCTCATCCGTGCGGTGGATGAGGGACGGCGAAGTTGTTATGTGGACGACGAAGTCGGGAAGAGTCTCCGCCAAGGCGGGTTGGGAGGCCGACGGAGGAGCGTGGGGTTCGCGGGTTTTGGCGGCCTCGGTGTACGAATGGGGGCGAAGGAGGGGCAGCCAGCTTAGGGACGCGCTTGTCCGAAATGTAGGTAAGTTACCAGCGTATTTCACCGGTTTTGACACCGCGACGTGGAGCTTCATTTCCGCCGAGGGGTAGAAGGGGATTTCACGTGTCCGGGCTATGGAGCGATTTCGATGAGGAGGGAGTTCTCGCACGCCCAAATTTCGATAACAAGGCGCGCTGGTTGAAGAAGCGGAGTTTCAAAGCAGGTGAGACAAAAGATACTGAGCTTGAAAATTTCGGGATAACAAGGTGCGGATTCCTTGTTCGCAGGACAAACTTAACGTAAAAAAATCATACAAGACACAAGAGAGTCATGTCCCTTTACTATATTGCTATAGATGCCATTGAAAAACTACAAGAAAATGTAAAAAAATCGGAGAACAAGATTACCCTACACAGCACCAAATCGATTCGCACTTCCTCAACAACAACAAAAACAAATCAATTCCCACCAAAGAAAGAGTAATGTCCCTTTTATATGATTAGAGATGCCATGATCTCGAATTTCAATTTTGAATCCATGTTATGTTGAATTCAATATATCATTAGGTGACCTTATGGTTTATAATTGATGTAGTCGACATTTTGATCTTCCATCATATATGAACATTTTACTCCACCATGTGAACATATATATTGTCGCTACCATATGGACTAAATTTGAATCAATTTTCCTTATTTGAATACGATTGTTGTCAAGTTATACAATAATTTAAATATTATCTTGATAACAAAAAGACATGCATATAGCAGTAATCATATTTCACTATGAACTACATGTACCATACGCCTCCAATTCAAATATTTGTATCCATTTTATGTTGAATTCAAATCATAGTACATTATTGGTCTAGGTAGCTAGATGTTCGGGATAATCTAAACCCTGTTTTCATACGTATAATTTTGGCTGAATTGGGACAAGTTTTGGTATAAGCCTCTTGCAAAACCGGAGATTCTCTCAACAAGCCTCGTGGTTCGAGAGGAACGTGTCACCTTTGTGTGCTAAACGATATACGCTGCCTCCCCGATTTTATTTA
>JAHIAM010002088.1:0-24170 GCA_021605205.1 Aegilops longissima | reverse complement strand
GCAGGAGCCATATGGTTGTCGCTTATTGTATGAGATGCAACGCCATGTAATTGCTTTACTTTATCACTAAGGAGTAGCGATAGTCGAGAAGCAATAGTTGGCTAGACGACAACGATGCTACGATGGAGATCAAGGTGTCGCTACCGGTGACGATGGTGATCATGACGGTGCTTCGAGATGGAGATCACAAGCACAAGATGATGATGGCCATATCATATCACTTATATTGATTGCATGTGATGTTAATCCTTTATGCATCTTATCTTGCTTTGATTGACGGTAGCATTATAAGATGATCCTTACTAAATTATCAAGAAGTGTTCTCCCGAGTATGCACCGCTATGAAAGTTCTTCGTGCCGAGACACCACGTGATGATCGGGTGTGATAGGCTCTACGCTCAAATACAACGGTGCAAAACAGTTGCACACGCGAATACTCAGGTTATACTTGACGAGCTATGCATATAAGATATGACCTCGAACACGGAGACCGAAAGGTCGAAGCGTGAATCATATAGTAGATATGATCAACATATTGATGTTCACCATTGAAACTACTCCATCACACGTGATGATCGGTCATGGTGTAGTTGATATGGATCACGCAATCACTTAGAGAATTGAGGATATTTTTCTAAGTGGGAGTTCTTAAGTAATATGATTAATTGAACTTAAATTTATCATGAACTTAGTACCGATAGTATCTTGCTTGTCTATGATGTGTAGATAGATGGCTCGTGCGTTGTTCCGTTGAATTTTAATGCCCTTGAGAAAGCAAAGTTGAAAGATGATGGTAGCAATTACACGGACTGGGTCCGAATTTGAGGATTATCCTTATTGCTGCATGTAAGAATTACGCCCGAAGCACCGTTAGGTGCCAGCCTGGTGTAAGGGCTGCGCCGTGGTTGTGAACGTCCCGCAAAGCAAAGTCGATGACTACTCTATAGTTCAGGTGCCATGCTTTACGGCTTAGAACCGACTTCAACGCTGCTTTTGAACACCATGGAGCATATGAGATGTTCCAGAGTTGAAGTTAATATTCCAAGCTAATGCCCGGATTGAGAGATATGAAGTTCCAATAAGTTCTATAGCTGTAAGATGGAGGAGAACGGTTCACAAGGAGCATATACTCGTAATGTCCGGATATAACAATCACTTGATTCAACCGGGAGTTAATCTTCCGATGATTGCGCCATTGATGAATTCTCCAATCATCGCCACCAAGCTACAAGAGCTTCGATGAACTATAATATGCAAGGATGACCAAAACAATGCCCGAGCTCTTCGCGATGCCGAAAGTCATGGAGGTAGAAATCAAAAGGAGCATCAAGTGTTGATGGTTAACAAAACCACTAGTTTCAAGAAAAGGGCAAAGGAAAGAAAAGGAAACTTCAAAAGAGCGGCAAGCAAGTTGCTGATCAAGAGAAGAAACCCAAGTCTGGTCCTAAGCCTGAAACTGAGTGCTTCTATTGCAAGCAGCTGGTCACCGAAGCGGAACTGCCCCAAGTATTTGGCGGATAAGAAGGATGGCAAGGTTAACAAAGGTATATGTGATATACTTGTTATTGATGTGTACCTTACTAATACTCGCAGAGCACTGGTATTTGATACGGTTCTGCTAATATTTGCAACTCAAACAGGGCTACGGATTGCCAAGATTGGCTAAGGACGAGGTGACGAATGCGCTGGGAAATGGTTCCAAAGTCGATGTGATCGCAATGGCACGCTACCTCTACATCTACCTTCGGATTAGTATTAGACCTAAATAATTGTTATTTAGTACCATCGCTGAGCATGAACATTATATCTGGATCTTGTTTGATGCAGACGGTTATTCATTTAAATCGAGAATAATGGTTGTTCTATTTATATGAATAATATCTTTATGGTCATGCACCATTGAAGAATGGTTTGTTTTTACTTAATCTTGATAGTAGTGATACACATATTCATAATGTTGAAACCAAAAGATGCAGAGTTGATAATGATGGTGCAACTTATTTGTGGCAATCGCCGCTTAGGTCATATCGGTGTAAAGCGATGAAGAAACTCCATACCGATGGACTTTTGGAGTCACTTGATTATGAATCACTTGGCACTTAAGTAACCGTGCCTTATGGGCAAGATGACTAAAACACCGCTTCTCCGAACTATGGAGAGAGCAACAGATTTATTGGAAATCATACATACCGATGTATGTGGTCCAATGAATGTTGAGGCTCGTGGCGGATATCGTTATTTTCTCACCTTCACAGATGATTTGAGCAGATATGGGTATATCTACTTAATGAAACACAAGTCTGAAACATTTGAAAAGTTCAAAGAATTTCAGAGTGAAGTGGAAAATCATCGTAACAAGAAAATAAAGTTTCTACGATCTGATCGTGGAGGAGAATATTTGAGTTACGAAGTTTGGCCTACATTTGAAACAATGCGAATAGTTTCGAACTTACGCCACCGAACACCACAACGTAATGGTGTGTCCGAACGTCAGAATCGCATTTTTTATTAGATATGGTGCGATCTATGATGTCTCTTACTGATTTACCGCTATCGCTTTGGGGTTATGCTTTAGAGACGGCTACATTCACTTTAAATAGGGCACCATCTAAACTGCTGAGACGACGCCTTATGAACTGTGGTTTGGCAAGAAACCAAAGTTGTCGCTTTTGAAAGTTTGGGGCTGCGATGCTTATGTGAAAAGCTTCAACCTGATAAGCTCGAACCCAAATCGGAGAAATGTGTCTTCATAGGATACCCAAAGGAGACAGTTGGGTACACCTTCTATCACAGATCCAAGGCAAGATTTTTGTTGCTAAATTCGAAACTTTTTGAGAAAGAGTTTCACGAAAGAAGTGAGTGGGAGGAAAGTAGAACTTGATGAGATAATCAGATCTACTCCCTTATTGAGAAGTAGTACATCACGTAAAACAGTTTCGTGACACCTACACCAAATAGGAGGAAGCTAATGATGATGATCATGAAACTTCAGATCAAGTTTCTACAGTAACTTCAGAGATCAACCAGAGCAAGATCCGCACTGAGTGGTACGGTAATCCTATTTTGGAAGTCATGTTATCGAACATGATGAACCTACGAACTATGAAGAAGCGATGGTGAGCCCAGATTCCACAAAATGGCTTGAGGCCATGAAATCTGAGATGGGATCCATGTATGAGAACAAAGTGTGGATTTTGGTTGACTTGCCCGATGATCGGCAAGCAATTGAGAATAAATGGATCTTCAAGAAGAAGACTGACGCTGATGGTAATGTTATCGCTTATAAAGCTCGACTTGTTGCAAAAGGTTTTCGACAAGTTCAAGGGATTGACTACGATGAGACCTTCTCACCAGAAGCGATGCTTAAGTCCGTCTCAATCATGTTAGCAATTGCCGATTTTATGATTATGAAATTTGGCAAATGGATGTTAAAACTGCATTCCTGAATGGATTTCGGAAGAAGAGTTGTATATGATGCAACCAGAAGGTTTTGTCGATCCAAAGGAGCTAACAAAGTGTGCAAGCTCCAAACATCCATTTATGGACTGTGCAAGCCTCTCGAGTTGGAATAAACGCTTTGATAGTGTGATCAAAGTATTTGGTTTTATATGACTTTTGGAGAAGCTCAGATTTACAAGAAAGTGAGTGGAGCTCAGAGCATTCCCGATATTATATGTGGATGACATATTATTGATCGGAAATGATATAGAATTTCTGGATAGCATAAAGGGATACTTGAATAAAAGTTTTCATGAAAGACCTCGTGAAGCTGCTTACATATTGGGCATTAAGATCTATAGAGATAGATCAAGACGCTTAATAGGACTTTCACAAAGCACATACCTTGATAAAGTTTTGAAAAGTTCAAATGGATCGTGCAAAGAAAGGGTTCTTGCCGGTATTATAAGGTGTGAAGTTGAGTAAGACTCAATGCCCACCACCGCAGAAGATAGAGAGAAAATGAAAGATGTTCCTATGCTTCAGCCATAGGCTCTATCATGTATGCAATGCTGTACCAGACCTGATGTGTGCCTTGTCAGTAAGTTTAGCAGTGGTACCAAAGTAATCCAGAGTGGATCATCGATAGCGGTCAAGAACATCCTTAAGTACTTGAGAAGAACTAAGGATATGTTTCATTTATGGCGGTGACAAAGAGCTCGTCAGAACGGTTACGCCGATGCAAGTTTTGACACCGATCCGGACGATTCTAAATCGCAAACCGGATACGATTTACATTAAACGGTGGAGCTGCATTGGTGCAGTTCCAAACAAAGCGCCGCTATGGATCTACATGTGAAGTTGAGTACATAGCTGCTTCGGAAGCAGCTAATGAAGGAGTCTCGATGAAGGAGTTCATATCCCATCTAGGTGTTGTACCTAGTGTATCGGGTCCAATGAAAATCTTTTGTGACAATATCGTGCAATTGCCTTGGCAAAGGAATCCAGATTTCACAAGAGAACCAAGCACATCAAAAGACGCCTAACTCCATCCGGATTTGGTCCGTGGGAGACATAGAGATATGCAAGATACATACGGATCTGAATGTTGCGCACTGCTGACTAAGCCTCTTCCACGAGCAAAACATGATCAGCACCAAGACTCCATGGGTGTTAGAATCATTACTGTAATCTAGATTATTGACTCTAGTGCAAGTGGGAGATCAAGGAAATATGCCCTAGAGGCAATAATAAATGTTATTATTTATTTCTTATATCATGATAAATGTTTATTATTCATGCTAGAATTGTATTAACCGGAAACATAATACATGTGTGAATACATAAACCTACAGAGTGTCACTAGTATGCCTCTACTTGACTAGCTCGTTAATCAAAGATGGTTATGTTTCCTAACCATGAACAAGGAGTTGTTATTTGATTAACGGGATCACATCATTGGTTGAATGATCTGATTGACATGACCCATTCCATTAGCATAGCACCTGATCGATAGTTTGTTGCTAGTGCTTTTCTTCATGACTTATACATGTTCCTATGACTATGAGATTATGCAACTCCTGCTTGCCCGAGGAACACTTTGGTGCTACCAAACGTCACAACGAATCGGGTGATTATAAAGGTACATTACAGTGTGTCTCCGAAGGTACATGTTGGGTTGGCATATTTCGAGATTAGGATTTGTCACTCCGATTGCTCTGGAGAGGTATCTCTCGCCCTCTCGGTAATGCACATCACATAAGCCTTGCAAGCATTGCAACTAAATGTGTTAGTTGTGAGATGATGTATTACGGAACGAGAAAAGAGATTTGCCAAGAATTTAGATTGAACTAGGTATTGATACCGACGATCGAATCTCGCAAGTAACATACCGATGACAAAGGAACAACGATGTTGTTATGCGGTCTCGACCGATAAAGATCTTCGAGAATATGTAGGAACCAATATGGGCATCCAGGTCCCGCTATTGGTTATTGACCGAGAGGTGTCTCGGTCATGTCTACATAGTTCTCGAACCCGTAGGGTCCGCACGCTTAACGCTTCGGCGATGCTTATTATGAGTTTTATGATATTGATGTACCAAGGTTGTTCGAGTCCCTGATGAGATCACGGACATGACGAGGAGTCTCAAATGGTCGAGACATAAAGATTGATATATTGAAGCCTATGTTTGATTCCGAATCACTCCGGTGAAATTGGGAATTTTATCGAGTACCGGGGTTACCGAACCCCCGGGAGTCAATGGGCCTTGATGGGCCTTAAGAGGAAAGAGAAAAGGGGCCATATGCTGGCCGCAGCCTTCCCCTTCCCTAGTCCTATTAGGATTAGGAGAAGGGGTGGCTCTCTCCCTCTCCCTTGGTCAAACCCTAGTTGGACTAGGATTGGGGGAATCTTACTCCCTGGGAGTAGGACTCCCAGCGCAGCCATAGGTGGCCGCCAGCCCCTCCCTTCCCTCCTTTATATACAGGGGCAGGGCACCCCATGACACACAAGTTGATCATTGAGATCGCTCTTAGCCGCAGCGGTGCCCTTCCACCAAACTACACCTCGAATATACCGCTATGGAGCTTAGGCGGCCCCCCGCCGGTGGAACATCATCATCGCCACCACGCCGTCAGGTCGACGAAACTCTCCTCAACACTCGCTGGATCGGAGTTCGAGGGACGCCATCGAGCTGAACGTGCAGAACTCGAGGTGCCGACGCTCGGTACTTGGATCGTTGGATCGAAGAAGTACGACTACTTCTCTACGCTATGCCAACGCTCGCTGTCTGGTTCACGAGGGTACGAGACAACACTCTCATCTCGCTGTTATGCATCACCATGGTCTTGCGTGATCGTAGGAAAATTTTTGAAATTACTACGCTCCCCAACACTAACCATCTACGCTGGAGTAGTTATGGGTATCCCGGCCGTGGTATCACCAAGCACTTCAGACGTCACGACGAGCGGGCGCGCCACGGATTGGACCGAACGCCTGTTAGGCTAGGTCTGCTTCCGCCACAGACGCGAACGCAGGTGTGTGCTCGTATGATGGGCCCAGACTCCCGCGCCGCTTAGGTTTAGACCGCGTGTTGGCCTCTCTGCTGTGCCTAGGTGGGCTGCGACGTGTTGATCTTCCGCCCGGGCATGACCCAGAAAGTGTGTCCGCCAAATGGGATCAAGCGTGCCGGTAAGATGGTGCACCCTGCAGGGAAGTTAATCTATTCAATAGCCGTGATCTTTGGTAACAGGACGACTTGGAGTTGTACCTTGAGCTTATGACAACTAGAACCAGATACTTGAGAAAACACACCCTTCCAAGTGCTGATACAACCGTGGTCGCCTTCTTCGTGGATATGGAGGAGGGATCGCCGGTAGGATTATTGCTATGTGATGTTACTTGAGGACTTCAGATCGCCCTCTTCACCTGCTGTAAGACAGTGACCGTGGCTTAGTCTTCGTTAAGACTAGCTATCCCCTCTTATTCCTCGCATTCTGCAGTTCAGTCCATCGATATGGCCCTTTACACATATATCCATGCATATGTAGTGTAGCTCCTTGTTTAGTACTTTGATGAGTACTCACGGTTGCCTTGTCCCCCTTTTCCCTACCTCTACTCGATTGCTGCAACTGCACGATGGAGCCCAGGAGCCGACGCCACCGCTTATGACGACTACTACTCCTGGAGGTGCCTACTACTACGCAGCAGCCCACCGACGATTTACCAGAGTAGCTAGGAGGATCCTGTAGGAGGCCTCGCCTCTTCGATCTCAGATCCCGCTTTGTGCTAGCCATCTTATGGCAACTTGATTAACTTATGTCCGTTTCTCAGATATTGTTGCTTCCGCTGACTGCCTATGATCGAGCACTTGTATTCGAGCCCTCGAGGCCCCTCGCTTGTATTATGATGCTTGTATGACATATTTTATTTGTAGAGTTGTGTTGTGATATCTTCCCGTGAGTCCTTGATCTTGATTGTACACATTTATGCATGATTAGTGTACGATTAAATCGGGGCCACACCATGTAAGCTTATCGCCTAGATCATACGATAACTATCTCTTACTTATGTCCAAAGTGGAAACCTTTCAGATGCCGCTCACACTAGGACACAATATACAACCCCAGAATCTATTTTTGGAAGCAAGCAGCATCCATGTTACCGGATGGTAGCAGCTTCAGAGGCAACACCGCCGGAGAGCAGTCCGAGCACGTATATTATAATGCTTGAGGCTCTACTAGAGGCGTAAAGAGATGGTGTGGCTGCCATGAATGAGGTAATCTTTATCTTGAGGCTGAAATTACGGAATTAGCGATTACGCATTATGCAAGCAACCCAAGAATTAGAGGAAGTAAGAATGTTGCATTTGAAGATGGAGGAGGTCCTCACTGCTTCGCTATCTCAAGTCAAGGTAATCCCGGTTCCTCTTTAGATACCAGCTTGAAATTGTCATTAGATTATTGTACTTGCATGTTGTGTCTTGTCTCTGAATGGATTATGTTGCAAGACCCCTATGTTGTCCATGTGTTGTAATGATCCGAATTTTTAGGCGAGGTAATCCTCAAGATTTGTATGATTGACATAAGGTGAACTGTTTTTGTGTGAGCATATTATATTGATGAAATAACTGCTTGAATCAGAGTGTATCCAACCCACTCAATTCAAGATCACGACATTTCTAAATCATAATCATATATAAAAGGTGGAATAAATCTTTGTTGTGGTTTGGAAGAAATAAATAACAAAACGATAATTATCTGTGGATATTCGAATTGAATACAAAATGGATTTGAATTTGGTTTGCCAGTGTCAACAAGCAAACGTGAATGCTAATTCTCCCAAGTTTTGAACGGCGGATAAACACCCACTATAATTTGTGGGCTGCCCGGCAAGTGTTTATAGATGGAAATTACTGCTCACCCCGACACTTGACAGCCTTATCGATCGGATTTACACCGCCGCCGATAGGGGTAGACTAGTAACTTCAATCGACGTGACACGACGGCCTCGAGCCAATTCAGACACGGTGGGCGCCAAACGTATGCAAAACACATTTGATTCAAGCTCGTCCAAAGACATGTGTCTCTTCCTCCATTTCCCATTCATACACGGTGGGCGCAAAACAAACTCTCCTCATCCAAATCGATGTAGGCTAATATTTTAAATAGGGCAGATGTGTAACTTCCATCGACCGACACAACCGCCTCTACCTGCAGCCCTGCTCATACACCGTGGGCGCCAACTGTATGCGGCCAAACACCTCTCCTCGCCTCAAATAGTTACCGCAAATATTTGGGAGATGCGAGATTACCGCCCTATCCCCAACCGATGCGATGTCCGAATTTTAAACAGGGATAAGTTCAGAATTTTCCCCATTTCGTAGAAGGCCCCAAAGTTTCAGACGCCTCTCCCTCCATTTCCCCATTCAAACACCATCGGGCGGCACGACAACCTCCGCGACCGTGGCCAGCCTCCTCCATCCGCCACCCCATCCTCCACCTTGCCGAGCCGCTACTTCTACCCCCGTCAGCCCATCGCAAGAGATGGACGCTCTCATCCACGATGCCGACCAGATCCTTTCATTGCCTCCTCGCTTCATCGGCGCTTATCGCCCACCTTGCCGCTTGCCGCCCTACGACCGCCGCCCACCGCAATAGGATATATGCCCCGACCCGACCATCTGCCGCCTAAAGTCTTCTTCCCCGCCGCCGACAGCCATCGCACCAAGCAGCACCCTCAACGACAAGACAGCCTACACGGGCCGCAAGAGAGGTGGTACTCTTCCATATGTGCTTAAGTTATTGATCTCACCCGAAAATAGATCGTAATTTGTTTATCGTATTTTCTTGTCCGCACTCAAATCATAGTGGCTAGTTGAAAGCAAACATTGGTTGCTAAGTAGCTTTGTCCGTTTGCACCTTCAGATCCGCCATGGCACGGCACTATATTCATAAAGCTTATGGTTTCCCTTTATATTCACTACCATCATCGAGGTGCTTCGTGGTCGTGCTAGCACCGCCCTCAAGCCTTAACCCAAAGCTTACGTGTTAAAATACAAATTTGATATGATGCTCATATCACTAAAATAGAGAATGTTTAATTGGTCACCTAATGTTCCTATATTCGCTTCAAAAGCATGTGCGCCACCCATCGTCCAGCTAGTTCCACTTTCCTGATTTTTCTCTGATGCTTAGGGTTTTCCCTTTATCTACTCTACTATGATCTCATGAGGTGCTTTCGTCGTACTAGCATTACTCCACCCTTCAAGCTAAACAACACAACACTCAGAATTTGAAAGCTTAGTTGTTCAAATATGATTGTGATATGATACCGATATTAGTTAACCGACACATTTAATTGGTTAGCTAAAGGTCCCACTTGAGTTTCCAAATGCATGTCGCGACATATAGAGAGACAGCATAATTGCATTTGTTTGTCACTTGTTGACCGTATTTCTTGTCCATACCAAATCTTAGTTGTTATTTCAAAGCAAACATCGGTTGCTAACTACCTTTTGCGCTGTTTGCAGCTTCAGATCTGCCATCTAACTCGCCACGGTCAACACCGTACTCATCATGCTTATGTTTTCCCCATTTTATGATGACCACAATCAGCTACGTGGTTCGTGGTCGT
This sequence comes from Aegilops longissima, assembly GCA_021605205.1. NCBI lineage: Eukaryota > Viridiplantae > Streptophyta > Magnoliopsida > Poales > Poaceae > Aegilops > Aegilops longissima. Next base: position 14,096 of record JAHIAM010002088.1, on the reverse strand, counting down.
AATAGCACCGCCGATCCATCGAGCTAAACAAGCTTAGTTGTACAAATTCATATATGATATTATTGCTGATATTAGTAAACCGAGAGATGTTTAATTGGTGAGCTAAATGTTCCTACTTTAGTTTCAAATGCATGTGAGCCACATATGGAGAGACCGAAAGAATAGTATTTCTCTCGCGCTCTCGTTCATGATGGGTGGCCAACCGACATTGTATTGAAGGACTTGTAATATCTTCAATCTGCTTGCTCTTCGCTTCTTCTTTAAGATGATACTTCTCTTGCGGTCGATCGTCAGTCGAGTTGTTCTCCTTAGTATATTTTGAATCACAGTCAGTCGACTTGTTCTTCTTTACTATATGTTGAAGCTATCATCTCATAAGTGTCATCACTTATGGAGCTCTCGTATTTTGAGTAGTAGGCCACATTATATTAATGCACACAAGAAATTACAGCATGCATGGCATCTTTTAAAAGAATTGCAAAGATAGCACAAAGGGGTTTACAGGAGGCAGATTGATTAGAATCACTCGCATTACAAAGAAAATCTCACTTGTTTTTATGTTTTCATGCATGTTAGATATTGAACATTATCAAAATGAATATGAGAATGGGCGACGAGAGGAATATTGCGGAATGATCCATCGCTAACAAACTTGGCATGGTGGAGGATGGCCTATCTTATTCACCCATCAAGGTGCTTGCTCTAACTTTGCAAAGTTGTATTGGTCGCATATATTTTGCATCCGACCTCTTGCATTACTTCTACTTTGTTACACCATCTCGCTTAGTTTAAGCATCATATATGATTATATACCATACCTATCCATTTTCTGACTCTATTCCATGTGTCGTCACACTATGTTTTTCCAATAAATGTTGTTCTTTCGTAATAGATGTCCAAAAGGAAGAGGGTGAGTGCAGATCCTCAAGGAGTACAAACTAGGTATTTGGAAAAGGTAGTGATACCTGTTAAATCAGATAGATCAGCAGCCACGTAAAACACAGCCCAACTGCATTCACACTTTACCCCTACTCTAGTGGCCAAACCCCTATTAGAACTGCTGGGAGCCCAAATTGGCATCGCCTATGATATCAATTCAAAATTTGAACTCCTAAATTTCTGCTTGTGCCTTACCTTCTCTCTTGTATGAAAACTAATTTCAGATGAATCTCCTTGCTCAAAGGATCATACAATCTCAAAACAATAATGGGCTCAGATCGCTTTTGTCAAGACTCTCTCTCCCTTTTGCCTTGTAACACTGTACTTAATTAATTGCTATTTGATTATGTATCATCACCGCACTGAGCTTCATTATCCTCGGTTTCTTCCAATATTATTTGATCTATATTTACTCTTGCAAAATCTAGAATAATGGCAATGCTTATAAAGAATTTTCTTTGGGGAATTTATTGAATTATCCTTCCATCAACATGGAGAAGGGCTTTGTCCAACCCGTGTTAACATGTAATGTAAGTTCATCCTTCTCAAGCCTTCAAACTTTGTTCTAGTATAGATTTGGATAGGCATCATTTCCTCCATCGCTGTTTGCTTTGTTGTTTACATCTGATTGATGTTTGCAACAACTACCAGCTTCAAATTGTAGTTGTAAAAACATGTTCCTTATGCGTAACAGATCCATTTATTTACTTATATAATTGTGAAACCTGTTACGTGTCTCCTTGTTTCTCTTCGAGTCGATTCTTACTCCGTGCAGAACTTTAGGGAAGATAGTGAGCCAAACCATCTTGAGGATAGCGAGATGACCCCAAGGTCCTGCTTTGAAGAAGACAAGGAGTTGAAGCTACTCACCAGCAGTGTGAGACAACCTCTCAGGCAACAAGTTGTCTCAATCAGCTCGACTTCTTCGCCTCAACTTAAAGCGAAAGGCTTGCTTCAGCTCAGCTCCGACTTGAAGTCAAAGATGCAATGAAGATGTCAAAGGACTGCCGTATGCACCATCATTCCTTAAATCTAGTGTTGATGCATCTATCGCTGACACAACCGAGGTCTACTCAGCTTCTTCACCGCTTATGGGCCCGAGCTTGCTGTGCCTAGTGCCTTCAAGTGCTCTCGTTTTGTATATTCTTTTTTCACAAGATTTATTTGCAATCGTGGCGTAACTTGATGCCCAAAGGATGTAATATGTGATAGCCGTGATAGCCTAGCGAAGTTGCTTGCTTATTTATTTCCTTGTTGTCTTGTTTATTTGTTTGCTTGTAGTCATTGCGCTTTTTCCGCTGTTTGCTAGTGGCTGCAATAACCTATTTTTTAAAACTAAGCTACAATAACCATGGGATAATATTTATCGTAGTGACACTAGGCCTCCCACGGGCCAGAAAGAGTGGGCCTTCACGGGTCAGAGAAACAATGGGCCTTCTACGGGTCAGAGAAACAATGGGCCTTCTACGGGTCGATCATCAATGGGCCTTATACGGCAAGATGATAACATGGGCCAATAACATGTCAGATTATGGTCAGAACGGCTAGAGTTGAATCGTCTGCTCATGGGCCGATCATAACGGGCCATCGTTAATAAGTTGTATTTCATGACGCCATTAAAACGACTCCAACGATAAACTAACCACAAACGGGCCGATCAGAACCACGGGCTGAATTTGGCCCACAAGCGTAAAATGACAAGAACGGGCCGTAAGTAAACGAATGTCGGAAATGAGCCCAAGAATAAATGGGCCCGAGAAGGCCGAAGATAACATATATGGAAACGCCCAACGGAATAACGGGCCGTTAATGGGTATAAAGTGATACACTGTTCATTACGGGCCAGTTTCACCATGGGCCGTTAATGGGTGTAAAGTGATACACTATTCATTACGGGCCAATTTCACCACGGGCCATTAATAGGCCAAGAGTTACCTAGGGCATCATATGGGCCGAAAGACGTCATGAGCCATTGAGGGAGTTCCAGACTAGGGGGTGTCCGGATAGCCGAACTATCATCATCGGCCGGATTCCAAGACAATGAAGATACAAGATTGAAGACTTCGTCCCGTGTCCGGACGGGACTTTCCTTGGCGTGGAAGGCAAGCTTGGCGATACGGATATGTAGATCTCCTACCTTTGTAACCGACTTTGTGTAACCCTAGCCCTCTCCGGTGTCTATACAAACCGGACGGCTGTAGTCCATAGGACTAACAACAATCATACCATAGGCTAGCTTCTAGGTTTAGCCTCTTTGATCTCGTGGTAGATCCACTTTGTAACACACATCATCAATATTAATCAAGCAGGACATAAGGTTTTACCTCCATCTAGAGGGCCCAACCTGGGTAAAACATCGTGTCCCTTGTCTCCGTTACCATCCGCTTAGACGCACAGCCTGGGACCCCTACCCGAGATCCGCCGGTTTTGACAATCGACCTTGGTGCTTTCATTGAGAGTTCCTTCCGTCCGCCACCATCGAAGGATGCCTTTTTCCGCCTTTTAAAGACGCGCTGCCGCCAAGGGAGCTTTGGTCACGGCCGACTATCCGCTAGGCGGTTTTCTCATGATCACCGCTCGTCACCGCCTCGACAATGACCTCTCAAGTCATTAAAAGCGATCTTCACGCTAGCTCGAATTCGCCGAGCAACTAGATCCGATTGAGCTTCCTCCGTGAACGAAGCTCTTGATCGTGATCGCCGCCTAGGAGTCGCTACCGACTACGATCGATTGGGCTTAAAACTGATCCGAGAGAAATTAACTCTCCCTGTGTTACCCACCACGTTGTCGTAGAGGAACAAAGCGCGACTCTTCTTCTATGTTAAAATCCAATTATGTTCGATTTCGATCCTCCATGCCGGATTCCCGCGAGGACGGATGCTAATCAAATATCGAACCTAAAGTCGCATCGACCAGATTTATTGAAAGCGCCAGAAACCAAGCTTCGAATGCGGAAGCTTGGCCTTGAGCCTCGTGACCGGGCGGGTTCCAACTTAATTCCACCCTCCCACCCAAACATAAGCGATCTATCTCAAATACGGCAAGAGCCCGGCGAAACAAGACATCATTATCGGGCCGATTCTCCCGTTATGAACAAGATAAAGGACTCCGTGAAGAAAGCGCGATTTCAATCTTCTACAACAATTGCACGGACAAGGAATCATAAACGCCATCAACGCTATGCGGTTTCATGCCTCGCTGACCTAGCGACCATCGTACAAAAATATCTGCGGATGGAGAGTGCCCGAAAACCAAACTAGGTTTTGGGACAATCTGCCCTCAATACAAACCCAGCTCGAATAAAAGGGTGCTTCATACTTAAGCACCGGTTAAAACCAAAAGCAAAACCCCTAAGGGTAATGGAACTGATCGAGGGATGGCTCAACGGACCCTGCAAAATCCACAAGACGGAGGGCGCCACTCCAACACACAACCTTCGAGCGTTGTTGATACTACGACAGTGGCCAAAAGTGGCGAGGCTTTTTAGCCCCGCAACCAACCCAAAGAAGTACCAAGACGGTATTAATAGCCTTCGAGACTTTCGATCAAATAACATGCGAAACGAATAATCCGCAGCCTCGCCAAGTCTACCAAGTAGCAACAACAAATCCATGGAGCGACACGGCTATCACCTTCAACGCCAGCGATTTAACCTAAATTCAACAGCTAGAGCACCACCGATTGGTCCTCATCCGATAGTGGACGGTTTCGCCTTACTAAGGTACTCATGGATGGCGGCATCGGATTAAACCTCATCTATGAGGAAACCCTTCAAAAAATGGAAATTGATTAGAGTCGCATTGAGCGAAGCAGCACAACCTTCAGAGGGATAATCCCTAGTCGAGAAGTACGCTGCACAGGAAAAATCACACTAGATGTAGTGTTCGCCCACCGGACAATTACAGTCCGAGGAGGCCACGCCCAAGTGGCCCCATTCGGCAGCGGATATCACGCTTTGTTAGGGCGAGAGGCATTCACAATCTTCCAAGCTATACCCCACTACGGGTACATGAAGCTCAAAATGCCCGGACCCAATGGGATAATCACTCGCCAAGGATCCAGATACAAAGACTCCTGAAAATAAGACAACAAGACCGCCCTAGAGGCATTGTCCAAGCCCTAGCGGTAGAGGAACTAACTACGCCGCGCCCACGGTGGATAGGGACGATGTGATACTCGATAAGAGGTCCAAGTCCACCTCTTTAAACCGCACACTAAATAGTCAAATTTCAGGTCCATCCAACGGACTTACAAAGACGGCCTCCATTGGGGCACAATTAAGTCCTGATGTCGGTCAAGACTACGAGAATTCCTTCGAAAATTGGGTCATTTTTGCCGGCACCCTTCGACATGCCAGAATCCCACGCAGTCGGCAGAGCATAGCCTAAATATCCTAAAAGGATTCAAGCCACTCAAACAAGCTCTTCGGTGATTTTCCGAACCCAAAAGACAGCAATGGGAGAGGAGCTAGCCAAACTCTTAGAAGCCGGATTCATCGGAGATATAAAACATCCGGACTGGCTAGCCAATCTAGTAATGGTACCAAAAAGGACAAATCTCGCGCTCAAGGCCGATTTTAAAGACCTTAATAAGGCCTGTCCACAGGACCTTTTCCTCCCTCGTGATCGATTAAATCATCGATGCTACCGCAGGGCACAATTCATTGTGCTTCTCGACGATACTCCGGATAGCATCAAATCAAGATGGCGGAGAAAGATCAGGCCGCAACGGCATTCATTACTCCATATGGGCCATTCGCTTCAACACAATGCCCTTCGACTCAAAAACGCCGACGCAACATATCAGCAAGATGATTCAAACATGTTTGGCTACCCAGATAGGCAAAACAGAGAGGCATACATAGACGATGTGGTCGCCAAGACCAAACACGCCGAACTCTAGTAGAAGACTTGAGGGTGACATTCAACAACCTCCAAGCATATGACATTAAGCTCAATCCGAAAATGTGTCTTCGCGCATCAGCCGGAAAGCTCTTGGGCTTCATCAGATCCGTAGAGGAATTGAAGCAACCCGCCAAAATCCGAGCTCACACAATTGATATTCCAAAAGACCTCAAGCAGATACAAAACTAACTGATGCGAGCGGCCTTAAGTCGCTTCATCTCCTGCTTGGGAGAAAAGGCTCGCTTTCATCGCCTCCTCCGCAAGCACCAACATTTCAATGGACGGATGCTGCCACACCGACTCGAAGAAATAAAGGCCATATCGGCAACAACCGTTCTCGCCGCTACCAACCTCGGGCGAACCTATGTTATTATATATCGCAGCAACACATCAAGTTGTCAACACGGTACTCGCCGTTGAACGACAAACGTATGGGCACAGATTCCTCTTCAAAACCAGTGTACTACGATCCAATCGCTCTAACTCCATGCAAATCCTGCACCCACATTATCAAAAGATAGCGATGCGGTGTTCATGGCATCCCGAAGTGTGACACTACTTTCAAGAGTGTTCAATAACGGTGGCCTCCAAGCACGCCTCAACGATATTATAAACAATCGCGACGCGAACGGGCAGGATTGCAAAGTGGGCTATCGAGCTCTTACCATTCGACATAACCTACAAACCACGACGAGCTATAAAGTCGCAGGTTCTCGCTGACTTCGTCACGAATGGACCGTCAACTCCCTAAAGAGTACGGGCGCAGATCTAACCGGATCATGCATTTCGACGGATCCAAAATGTTGGCTGGCTTGGGGTCAAGGCCGCCCCGACGCCCCCAACCGGAGACACAATCCAATACGCATTTCAAATAATGTACATGGACTCCAACAACGTAGTTAATACGAGGCCCTTCTACATGGCCTCCGAATGGCAATTCCATAGGCATTCAACGCCTAGAGGTGCGCGATTCAAACCTCGCAATATCCCAAGTAAATGGAGACTTTGACGCCAAAGATCCAAAATGGCAGCTATCGCAACGCCGCCCTAAAATGTCACCGGTTCAAGGACTCAATTCCACCATGTAGCCCGGATAATAACCAGCAGCAGACGTGTTAGCACGATCGGCGCTAAACGAGACGACGCCCCTCCAAACATCTTCCCGAACGGCTCTTAAGCCATCCAGATATGGGAAGAGGAGTCCGGAATAATAACCGAGCCACCTGCATCACCTAACTCTGCACTATTCTCGACACAATCGGCGGCTCACCAATGAAATAACACCTTCACCACGTAAATAATGGCAGTAATTGCCCTGGGATGTAACCATTCCTAGCCTACTTAATGCGGCAGAACTTCCCAAGACCAAAATGAGGCCCGCTGCATAGTTCGGGCGATCTAAAGCCTACAAGGTCCATGAGGGAGAACTTTATAAGAAAAGCACAACCGAGTCCTTCAAAGGTGTATCTTCAAGAGGAAGGGCGAAATCTCCTGGCTGAAATTCACGCCGACTCAAGCGGCACCACGCTGCAGCCCGGCCCTTGTAGGCAAGGCCTTCCAGACAGGATTTTATTGGCCGACAGCCCGGCAGATGCTCAGACTTAGTCCAACGATGCGCCGGTTGCCGCTCTTGCTAATCGAGCCACATGCCACCCACCGCCTCAAAACTATACCCATTACCCGCTGTTCATGTCCGGGGCTTGATATGGTTGGACCCTTAAAGGGGGAACCCACAAGCACAAATACTTATTGGTCATGGTGGACAAATTCACCAAATGGATTGAGGCCAAGCCGTTAAAACGGCAGAATCCGGACCGTGATAGACTTCATATCCGGTAGTACACCGCTTTACGCCCCCACAAAGATCATCACCGATAACGGCACGATCTTCACAGCCGACGAGGTTAAACTCGTGCAAAAACATGGGCATCAAGCTCGATTAAGCTTCAGCCTATCACCCCAAACTAACGGTCAAGTCGAGCGAGCAAATGGTCTAATCATGAGCGCATCAAACCCAGACTAGTGCGGTCCTCAAGGAATCTAACACGACGGGTAGAGGAGCTCGACCAGACTGGGGCTGTGGACCACACCAAACCGAATTCATCGGATTCACACCATTTTTCATGAGATACGGCGCAGAGGCAGTTCTCGCTCAGCGATATAATTCATGACTCACCTCGTAAAGCGCATGTACGAAGAAAGAGAAGCCGAGTTGATCGGCAGGACAGTTTGGTCGCTTTAGAGGAGGAGCAGGACGGGCAAAGGCTCGCTCCGCATTTTATCAGCAGCAGGCTCAAGATATCAAAGCAGTAGAAGTACGGGCCAAAACTTACAATGTTGGCGAACTTGTTCTACGCCTCACGGACAAGAAAAAGGACAAACTTAAGCCCAAGTGGAAGGTCCTTCATCATCGACTAAGTCCTCGACCGACGGAGCATACCGCCCACGAACGATCCGACAACCGACTCAAGCCGAACCCATGGAACGCAGCCCGCCTCCTCAAGATTCTACGCTTAACGCCGGACTCCGAGTTCGCCTCACCCCCGCCCACCTTTTCATATTTTTTATTGTCTCTTGTCCCTCCTTCTTCCCACTTTTTTCAATACCTTTATAGGCTGATTTGGCGCTTTGTTCGCACACACTTGATGTGCCCTCGCACTCATTATACCCGGGGCTTCTTTAATGTAAGCTTATTCATACGGGCTTCATGCCCAATACATGTGTCATACTCCGCATGTACCTTTTATTCACCATTGTATGCATCGATATGACTTAAGTTTTGGCCAAGCTGGGTTGCTCGCCTCTGTGCTTACCCCTACGCTCCCAATTATTCGCTAGGAGGTAAAGGAGCACCTTCTGTTGTTACCGCCGGTCACCGGATGTGTACCTCAGACTGGGTGAAGCCGAAAGCTAGCGTTCTTAAGAGAATATTCGGTCGGTGACTTGAAAGATGATTTATTACTTACTTATTTATCTGCCCCCAAATGCTTTTTCTGCTATTTTCGCAGTCCGGCATTGCACTTTAGGGCATGCCTCCCAGGGAAAGGAACCCTTAACGGAACTATTCTCCCTAGAAGATGTTTCTTACTAACCATGTAATATAACATAACTAGTTGGGCACTTGTCTGATAAAGCAATTATGACCCCGACGCCTTGTCTCCATGCATGCCCCGGTTCTTTTATAACTGTAAGGGTATTCGGACACACTTCGGACTGTTGGGTCCCGAGGTTGAAGAGAAACGGTCCGCAAAGACAAACGATCTACAATCCGGCTAGAAGGCATTTTACATGTCATTTCAAATTACATCGCAAACCGACCGATTGTATTCCCTCCTCAACAGTCTGTCTAATTTACACCCTGTTGGGAATATTTGGCGCCTCTACTTGGCCGCACATCAAGCTTCACAGGATCTCCTTCCCATCAGCCCCGCAGTCCGACTCGCCATGTGGTTTGGGTCAGCTTCGGTAACGCTGTCTTCACCATGGCCCAGCCTCCTCGGCGCTCGACGGCAGCCGATATCTTCCACAAACGGAGGCGCCTGCGTTCTCCCAAGCTTCTCAAAGAAGCTCACCAAGGCCCTCGTAGGGAGACGGATGGCCATAAAGCATGAACGACGCCACTCATCGTCACGTCAACACGCTCGAGCAATTGCACCAGCTCGAAGTTGGTCACCCGCTGACCTGTGCATTTCTCCGCAGGCTACCTGTGAGCACACCTAAAGACATATTTCGCCAATCGACTTCCTCGCCAATTCTTCTTTTCAAAGGAATTTGTTCAAGCACTTACTATAAATGCCGCGACGGCCGCTGATTCTCCTTCACGGAGCTGCATAGCTGGTCCCAACACCTTTCAGCTCTTCTCCTTGCTGGGTGTGGGCATCTTGGAGCTTGTTTCTCTCCCGCCGACCTTCATAAGCACCTCTCGCCGCCTTTAGTGACGCAGTAGCTGTTGCTTGTACGGATCTAGTCCGCGCCTCCGCAATATTATTGTCGATTCACGCCGCACTTTGTTAAATAATTATCTTTTCAAAGCACGCCTTACCAGTGGGGTCTCGTGGCTCTCTGGCTGCCAAGGCGCCTCAAGTTGGGCCTCGCACTCTTGGAGCCCCGGGACAGATGGGTATTCTTCTCCGTAAGATCATGATAATAATTGATCCTTAAATCAGTTATTTCAACTATTTTAAGTCTCGGGGCTACCGCATATATAACTATTAAAATTACTTACCCGTATGTCTTTCACATACCGCCCGCGGCTCGTTAACCCATCTTGAGCGGCACGGAGGTGCGCTGCTTCCCGCATCAAAGGCATTTAACGCCCGGGAGAAACACGCCACGAAGAACTGTCCGGCGACGCCGTGATTCATGGCGCTTCCACTCGCATCGGGTGGCGGACAGCCCGCTGGCATCCTCCGTCAAGGAGCGTCCCGCCATGCCTTTGTATTCGCCCTCCCGGACCATGCGTTGGAGCATGGCTGGCGGAGGCTTGATTGGTAACCTCTCCTGACACCGTCCGCGCATCGCTTCTTCTCGAAAAGTTATGAGCATTAATATACCTCCCGGGATCCTTCCTTAAAATAGCGGTGTTCGCATCGCTGCGGCGACGCTTCGTTCGCTGCAGACTCCTCTTCCGCTCACCGGGCCGGATCGACCTTGTTGGTCGGCCGCTGGTTCGCTTCCCGCCTTAAAGGCACCTCCTCGCGATGCACCATCAAGATGGGATGGTCGAATTGAGCGCTGATCAAATGATGGTGTCAAGACCTCGGTCGAGTCACCGGGAGGCCGGAACAAACCGGGTAGTCAGCCGTAATGGCGACTAGGGCATTGTCCATGCTAAGTTGGTGGAACACCCGCCAATCAGCTCCACCTTTATGTCCGGATCCTCTCGAGGTCGGATCAAGGGATCGCTCCGATCCTCGGCTGTGGAGTTAGGTCAGATGCCCTCCACGCCCAGCGCAGCTCCCGTGATCGAAATCACAGAGTAAGATACTTGACTTTAAAAGTATGGATCGGGTAGATGAACATCCGCTACCCAGCTCCGAGGGTTATTCATAGAGAATCCTTTCAACGGATTCGCGCGGAGGAAGTCCTCCTCCTCCCTTGTACAAGCCGGACATGATCTTTGCCGATCGGGCTGCCGAGCCTGGCCTTTATGCCATGACGGGTGGCGCCATCTTCCCCGCTGAAATCCCACATAGGGTGGCTCCTATATTGGAGTGGCTGCACCTCGTGATAATGCACGTGGCCATGACTCCAATCATGGTCAATCCGAGAGGGCCAAGAACCTAATCCGCCCATCGATAATGGACGCCCTATCATCTTCCCGCTGAGGGCTCAAGGGCGCCAACTCAGCGCTTCTTCAAGGGAGCATTGTTGAACTCCCGAGGCCGATCCAACTCGATCCGCAGAGGGCGCCCTCCATGTAGAACCATTCAAGGCCAGTCTTCGGACGCTTTCGGGTGCCGGATAGATATCCGTCCCGGCGATGCGCCATATTTCGCTCCACCACTTGATATATCGACCTCATGAGAACGGGGTACGAGACAAAACAATCTCTTCCACAGCAAAATGGGGCTCGATGCAAGAACAGCTCAAGAAGAGCTACGGCCCGCGATGTGCAAAATGGAGGCGGCGGAGGTGGTGAAGCTGGAGTCCGAGAACTCTAGGAGCCCCGGAGAAATGGATGTATGGGAAACCGAGTCCCTTTATTAGATAGGGGACAAAGCATACCCGCCCCTTTGAAGGGTTGGGGACGCCTCCACCTGCTTTTCCACCCTTGTAGGTGGCTAGTCCGCTCGAACCGAACCATGAAAGCTGGGGAAGATATCCTTGGTTTGGAGTGCTACTAGCTCATTGTGGAATCGAGCATCTCCCCAATCTCCCGGCTTAGGGATGGGAGCGCGAGAGGAGGAGCCGCTGGCTATCCATGATGGAATGGATTTTTGTCAAAGGCGCTCGATGAGAACTTGCGGATGGAGGATGGTGTGAGCTGGATCTAGATCCTCGCCTCTTATAGGCGGCTCGCTCGCACGGCTAGGGGTAAAATGTAAAATACCCCAGCCTTTCGCATTCGCAGATGACACGGGAAGAAGGCCATTATTGGGCGAGAAGCCAAGGAGCGCAACATTTATAAGGAAGCCGGTCACTATTCGACGGGAACATGAAGTTTGAAGGAGAACCCGCTTTGCAACGCCAAGACAATATACACGCCGGACTCGTTGTCGCCAAGCCCGGTTCGGGGGCTACTGAGGGAGTTCCGGACTAGGGGGTGTCCGGATAGCCGAACTATCATCATCGGCCGGACTCCAAGACTATGAAGATACAAGATTGAAGACTTCGTCCCGTGTCCGGATGGGACTTTCCTTGGCATGGAAGGCAAGCTTGGCGATACGGATATGTAGATCTCCTACCTTTGTAACCGATTTTGTGTAACCCTAGCCCTCTCCGTGTCTATATAAACCGGACGGCTGTAGTCCATAGGACTAACAACAATCATACCATAGGCTAGCTTCTACGGTTTAGCCTCTTTGATCTCATGGTAGATCCACTCTTGTAACACACATCATCAATATTAATCAAGCAGACGAGGGTTTTACCTCCATCAAGAGGGCCCGAACCTGGGTAAAACATCGTGTCCCTTGTCTCCTGTTACCATCCGCCTAGGCGCACAGTTCGGGACCCCCTACCCGAGATCCGCCGGTTTTGACACCGACAGCCATACATGGGCCAAAAGTGAAAACGGGCTGGAATCATATTGGGTGGCCTAGATGACGCTACTGGGCCTAATTCGTATAGGGCGTAACGGGCCTTGGGTTATATGCGAACATGCCATTAACAGGCTTTCCATGGGCCGACCCGCCACCTTTTGACCAAGTCAAACGGGCCTGCCTTTTCACAGGAATGGGCCTCATGGTCGTGCTGTGTCGACGATCATAGGCGCCTTCATTCAATGAGTGGATGACATCTGTCCCAACGATGAGCCGACATGTGTTTCCTCCAGCCAATGATGATTTTACACGGAAAAATCCCCATTGGTCGGGCTGTTAACGGGTTATCCGATCCAAAACCCGACCGATAGCTTAACGGTGTTCGTTACTTGGATGCCACGCTCGTCACCCTTGACGAAAGCACTTCGGACGCTGGATTTATCGTCATGGAAGTGGACACTTCCGTGATGATAATTTTGGTAATGTCATGGAACACTTCTACGACAAAGACAGTATGACTATCTTGATTCTATCATAAATTTGTCATGGATGTACATGCATGACAAAAACGCGACTCCATCGTGGGCAAACACGTATCATCATGGAAGTGTATTTTGTAGTGCATTCTATACATAATGGAAAGTAATTCAGAATTTGTTTCTATTCCAATTAGAGCCCCGATGTAGACAAGGATTGTGTGGTTGTACATGTCACTCGCTATGAGGCGGATGACCTGAATATACGACCGGGAAAACAGTAGTTTTAGGCTGTTGGATCCTCGGAAGCCATTTGCGCTATACCAATGAAGAGTTGTATTCTAGCCTCACTGCTGTCGTGTGTTGTCCAGTGGTAATCAAGCACAAGAAGTTCAAAGCTACTCCTTCGCTTGTGAGGCATACTGTTTTGTCAAGCTTACGCAGAAGATGACATGGCATGCCTCCACAAACAAGTTTATGAGTGGCAAGGCCACAAGGTTGTCTTCATGAAGGTTCACAGATTGAGCTGCCGCCGGACGCCCCTCGATGATGTTCATGGAAAGGTCCGCCTTGTGTCCAGCCCAAATTAGATCGAGGCATGATAGTTGCCCCAGCTAGTGTTTAATAGTAGTTTGGATTGTGTCTAATTATCCTAACCTTGTTTATTATCGAGCCCTCTAGGGCTAGTACTGCTTGAACTGGCTATGGGAACTGCCGCTACTTTTGTGTGCTCAGGAATCATGTGAGAACCATCGTAATTGTTGTCAAAATGTATGCGCCCTCACTAGTTTTTTCATGAATATGGCATGGTAAGACATAAGTTGTCGGGTTTATCATACGAGCAAAGGTGTGTTTTGATGAAATAGAGTACTTGATATGTCTCCGTCAGATCTACTTTTCCAAACACTTTTGCCCTTGTTTTGGACTCTAACTTGCATGATTTGAATGGAACTAACCCGGATCGACGCTGTTTTCAGCAGACTTTCCATGGTGTTATTTATCTGCAGTAAACAAAAGTTCTCGAATGACCTGAAACTCCACGGAACATCTATTTGGAAAATAAGAAAAATACT
>JAHIAM010002087.1:0-63645 GCA_021605205.1 Aegilops longissima | reverse complement strand
ATATTGATGATATGGGTAGTACAAGAGTTGATCTACCACGAGATCAAGGAGGCTAAACCCTAGAAGCTAGCCTATGGTATGATTGTTGTTCGCCCCATGTACTAAAACCCTCCGGTTTATATAGACAATGATAGGCTAGGGTTACACAGAGTCGGTTACAATGGTAGGAGATCTACATATCCAGATCGCCAAGCTTGCCTTCCACGCCAAGGAAAGTCCCATCAGACACGGGCAAAGTCTTCAATCTGTATCTTCATAGTCTTGGAGTCTCGCCAGTGATGATAGTTCGCTATCCGGACACCCCTAGTCCAGACTCCTCAAGAGTCCCCGAATCAGGCTTCAATGACGACGAGTCCGCGCGCGATATGGTCTTCGCATTGCAAGGCGGGTTCCTCCTAATACTTCATAGAAGGTTTTGAACACAAGGATAGTGTCCGCTCGCAAAACAAGTTCCACATACCACCGTGATAGAGAATAACTTTTGCACGATCTGTCGACGTATTCCGCGGCGTGACATCACACCGCGCCGGCCTTTATATGAATCATTTTTACTGCTCCACCAGCGCTTAGCGAGGCGGTTTCTTGGCACGCCTTATCAAAGCATAGATCGTGCCCCTTATTCCGGATTCCCATCAATACGGACGTGAGTAACTCCAACTGCGTCTGGCTTCAAGCACGCCTCTATCAAAGGCGAGTCCTAATCGACCACGGGAGGGCTCTTGGTATTCAACCTCTTTATAATGAGACCAAGGCCCTTCTTTTTACACCTCCTTCGAAGTTCGCCTCACGCTTCGAAGTTCTAACACCCAAAGCTTCAGATTTAGGCGCTTTGACCTTCGACGATGTCCGTTCCAACCAGCACGGCCGATGGATGTCTTCCTCCGTCCGCAGAAGAAGATGTGCTAAAGCTGCGTAGACGCCAGTATCTAACCGCGAGATCTCGTGATAGGCTGCCTCGCCAGGCAGGTCATTCCCACTCCCAAGCCCGGCGAGAACGTGGTGTTCGTGGTCTCACTTCCTCCGGGTTTAGGCTTCCCGACGGATCCCTTTGTGCGGGGCGATGTTTTATTATGGGCCGGATTTCCATGACTTGAACCGAGTCCATCCTCCATATCTCGCCATTCATTGTCGATGTGAGGCCTTCCTCCACATTACCCCTCACTTTGGATTGTGGCTCAAGACCTTCAAGGTTGTCGGGAAGTTGATCGTGGCTCATTTAACACCTATGGGACCTGGGTCCCTTGTGGTTCGGAGGGGGGCGGAGATTGCACAAAGAGCGGATCGAGGCGATGCACACGAGCAGATTTACTCAGCTTCGAGCTCTCCGAGAGATAACACTCCTACCGCTGCTTTGTGGATTATATTGTGTTCTTGCTAGGGAGCAATGGGAGCTACAAAACCTAGCCCGAGTGAGGTCTCGATGAGTCTAATGAACTAAGCCGAGTTTAACCGAACCCTTTCACGTTGCACTTGGGCCTCCTTTTATAGGCACAAGGGGTCATCACAGGTGGCAAGTAGACAAGGGTAAGATAGTAAAATGAGGTTGGTACACCGCTTGTACAAAGGTACAAAGATCTATACCTAACTCGACTTCAAGGGACAAGAGTCATAAATGCCCGCCTCACCACCGAACAAAGGTAACAGGACCGCTGGCGCGCCCGCTTTCCACGATGGTAGCTTGTTAGCGCCGCTTATCGCTGCTCCTCGCTGGCTGCACAGCCTGCTGACACGCTGCTTGGGAAAACCCCATGGCGACATCGCTACGGATGAGCTGGAGCGGAGATGAAGAGAGGTTGCTCGTCAAGGCAGCACCTTGCCGCGGCAAGGTTCTTGTCGTGGCTCGAGCTTATCGCCACCAGCCTTCCCGCAAGCCCTCTGCCGGGTCTTGTTTCCTTTGTGCCTTGAGGGTTCTTCCCGCAAGCTCCTCTGCCGGGTCTTGATTACTTTTTTGAGCGGCTCCAAAGGAGCCGCCGAGGATCTTGGCGGTCACCAAGCCGCCCTACCGCTGGTGTTGGATCGTTCAGGCACGAAGTTCGGGATACTAGGGTACCCCTACTCTAGTACACCGACAAGAGCCCCCGGCCTCGGGCACACACGGCGCCGAAGCTCATGGCCAGCCCAAAATAAGGCATCGGGCACGCCGCGTCCGGATTACTCCATTACCGCTTCGACCCACCACGCCCCACGAACGCCACGCATCGGACGTGGCATCGTGGGGAGATCGGGGCTTTCTTTAATGGGAAAATCGAACGCCTGCCCCTCTCCCTTTATAAGGGGGAACAGGCAGACGCCCACTTGCCCTTGCCGTCACATCGAAACCCCCGCCGCTTCCCCTTTCTTCTCGAGCCCAAAGAGAGCGACGCCCGCCTCCATTGCCACCGTGCCACCAACGCCGCCGACATCCTCCACCACCTCTCCCCATGGCTCAAGGCCGACAAGGAAAAGGCGGAATCGCCGAGGCGCAGCGCTCGCACGCAAGGGAAGGAGCGGGCCCTTTTGATCCTCTCGCTGACAGAAGGAGCTGCGGAGCTGTACTATCTTTTTCTCGTCGACGGAGACACGGGCGCACCAGCGCAAGACGAGGGTCATCTCCGCCGCCACCTCCGAGAAAATTTCCATCGGGTATCCTTTCTTCGCGCTTTTTTCCATCGCTGGCTCGCCGCCCTTTTCTGAATTCTTCTGTGATGTCATGAACACATATGGCCTCCGCCTTGATTTCACCCCCAACGCCGCCCTCACCTTGGCTGCTGCACACCTCATGAGAACTTTGTTGGGGTCCACCCAAATGTAGAACTCTTCCGCCATTACTTCATGCCCCGCCAGAGAGAGAGGAGAGCCGCTGTTTGAGGGATTGTATGGGTCTCTAGGATCGGCAAGAAAGAAGCGATCTTGACGGAGAGTTGCGAGCAAGTGGGAGGAGGGAGAGCTGACTGGTGTTGATCTAGAAGAGGAGCCACAGCCTTTCACCGCCTCAAGCCAAACTCCCATAGTGCGTGGCATGATTGGAGCAACTTGGCCGGAGGGCTACATGTTGAAGATTGCCGTGACTAGATTTATGCCTCCGCAAGCAGTGGCTTACCGAGGAGCTGTTGGCGCTGACTTCCTTCGCCGCCAGACAAGTGCCTTGCAGGAGAGGAGGAGGCCTGCTTGGGAATTCCAAAACGCGGGCGGATATCATGAGGCTGCGCCTGGTCTGAATCGAACTTCACTGCCTTGGAGTTGACGGCATGGTGCGGAGCTGTTTAAGCTCGATGCGGATCACCCCGAGTGGTGCATGTTGCCGAGGGAGTCGTGCCTTGTGCAACAACTCGCCGCTGACAAAGATCCGCGATGATGCTATTGTGCGATTCCCATGGAATCGCTCCAACTTGGCAGGAGCCCGCCGACGACGCCGCGCAGCAGCTTCTTCGACAACTTGGTGGAAGTGCCGATCCACGCCGACGAAAGCAGAGACGGCCACCCGCGACACCACCGATCAGGAGATGGCACGACGCCACAAGGTTGGAGGAGGCGGCGAAGCTGCCGCTGCCGGCGTGTTTGGGTTTACTGCCGAGGAGGCGGAAATAGCTGAGGCGGCAAGCCTTGCCGACCGAGAAGAGCTTGTCGGTGAGGAGGAACAGGCCGAGCCCGACGCCAATCCGCAGAGCCGGCTGGTGGCGCTTTCCTCCGCCGCCAAGCAGCTTGCCGCATGAGGAGCCCACGCCCCGCCAAGGAGACGCCCGCAAGACCGGGAAGTGGCGGTGCGGCAGACGCCCAACAGCCGCTTCGCTACCGACGCGCTTACCAAGGCAAGCACCGCTGCTGGAGCGCTCTATGCCGCCATGGCGACGGAGCGGGTCTTCAAGTCGCGCCTCGTGATCCGCCAAGCGTCCGAGGGAATCTTCTCTCCAATTGCCGCTACGAGCGACTTGATCTCTCCGCCTCAGCTCCGAGGAAGAAGAGGAAGAGTAAGATCTTGTTGTTGCTACTTGTAATTCTCCAATTTATTGCTTTATTTTGTATCCGATCGCTTCACTCAACCTTCTCCTTCTTCAGACGCTTAGCTCGTGAGGGCGCCAAGAGGGCCAAGACCCCGTGGTTGTCGCCTCAGATGATTCCCCGTATGGCTGTGGGGCACGTCTGGGACTACCTTGCCGGACCTGCAACCTTCATCAGAGCAGCCCCCAGCACAGCCCCCAGCAGTAAGTGTTTGGTTTACTTCTCATGGTTAGGTGTGCTTGGGTGCTTCTCCGCACCGATATCTGGTTTGTTGAATTATGTAGGAGCAGAGCAGCCTCATCAGAAGCACCGAGGTCACTCCCGGGTTCTGCTTGCTTCAACCACGCCGCCAAGGGAGAACTCTCCGCCAAGGGAGCGCCTCCCAAGGGAGGCCTCCGACAAGGGAGTCTGACAAGGGGCAGCGCCGACGACCTCCTGCTAGGAGACCGCGACAACAGATCCCATTGCGTAATTTTCTTACTTGAGAATTTCCCTTGGGTTCTTTTTTTTTCTTCTTTCTTCTTCAACATTTGCTTGACTTATTCTTTCTTTTTCTCGACCATCGATCCATCTGCCGGAGATCCGATGGAGACCGAGGCTGCCGAGGAGGACGCCGGGCGCAATGTCGACGCTGCCAATATGGAGGAGGAGGCTTGCACCGATGGCTCTGGCCGCCAGGAGGGTTGCCAAAGGCTGCGGGCGCAGAGGCCGGGAGGATCCGCGATCGGACTCGACGCCCCGAGGCCGCAGGAGCGCCAGCGCTGCACCGACCGGCCGATCCTCCCGCCACCGATGCTGCACCTGACCAAGAGCCCTAGCCCGCGCCTATCTCAAGGCCGGCGAGGGTGTCTTTATCAAGCTCCCCCGGGCATCAAGCCTGTGGCACCGCCGAGGGGAGACCTTCGACGCTGAACTGCTTGCCTCCGCCGGGCTGTCGCTGGTCGATGCCCGGTAGTAGCAGCGATGAGCCCGAGGAGGAGCAGCTGCAGGAGGCTGTTGTCGCCTATCACGCCTCGACAAGCCAAGCTGGAGTCCAGTGGAGGTGCTTGTCACGAGGGCGGAGCTGACTTGAGAAACGCGCTGAAGAGCTCCGCGCCGCCAACAAAGAAACTCTCCGGATATAGCAGAGGCGCTGGAGCAGCTTGTCGAGGAGCGCACGGCCTTCATCTTGGAGAAGGGCGAGGTCGAGGAGCAACAGAGGCTTGCCGGGCGAGAAGCTCTCCGCAAGAAGAAGGTGAGCCAGCAGCGGAAGATCAACCTCGACAGCTATGAGGAAGATCTGCCAGGCGCGAGCAAACGATTGGCGGGCCACTTCAGGAGGCAAAGGATGCTGCGCGGCTGCCGAGGCCGCCAAGAAGGAATTGGAGACAAGGGTGGCTCAGTGGAGTCCACCTCCGTAGAGCGCCGAGGAGGTCGCCGGGTTGAAGCGCGAGCGAGAAGGACACCTACACCCCGGCGAAGTTGCAAGGTTGCTTTGCTGAGAAGATCAAGGAGATCGATGCCGCCAAGGACTCCAAGGCGGATCTCGAGCTGAAACCGACCACCTTGACGGAGACGTTGAAGGCGCCAAGGAGCGGAAAGCGGCCTGCCGGAGAAGATCAAGGCCAATGAAGAACTGTTGTCGAATGCTGTGACTGCCTGCAATAATCTCGTAGATAGTATAATGCATCGGATGTAAGGTCTTGTGGACACCGCCGCCGCATCCATAATGAGCTGATGGAGCTGGGATGGTGGATCTTGGGTACTCCACCGACGAGAACCTCCAACCCAGCGCCAAGCTCAGCCTGTTCTTCAAGGGCGGCCGACGGGTTCTCCAGCGCTCGGGAGGAGATCCCAAAGCAATCAAGGAGGAGTCGCGCCAAGTTTGCGCCGGGCTCTCCGTAAGGTGCTGATGAAAGTGGCCTTCGCAACCCAAAGGCCGATTTTGACCAAAGTCCTCAAGTCTCTCGCCTCCATCTGCTGATGTTGAAGCGCCAAGGCCCTTGTCGCACCCATTGTGGACAGGGTGAGTGGAGTCAAGAGGTTCGATGGCACTCAAGGGACTAGGCCGCCAAGCTTATCTTTCTCTTGTCGCTGTAGATCATGTTTAGGTGAAAAATCTATTAGATCCGCTGAAAGTTATCATGTAATATACACTATCTTAGGCAATCGAATGCAATGTTATCTCCTTTACTTGATTTTTTTCCTTGTATGTTTATTCCCTACGCTTTTAGGGAACTTGTCATGTAACACCTTGTCATGAAGCGCCGAGTGCGAACTTCAGCAGCCTGTCGGGCGATGTCAGCCCGACAAGCAACCTTGTCGCAACTAGTTGCAAGACACTTAAGTTGTTGAGCTGACTCGAACAAAGTAAGGGCTTAAGTTAGTCGCGAGTCGGTTCCTCCGCCAAGCAGGTTTTCCATACAAAGTACTATCGCTCGAGGAAGATAACTTAAAAATTTAAAACTGATCGCTTAAACTTAGCAACTTAGCTTCTCTCGTTGTCCATTTTCCGCAAGGCGACAGCCTCGAAGCGACGCTTATGCCCACACCATTATCTTCTCCTTCCCCTGTTAACTTGTATGGATGAACCTTCTTCTTGTTTGAGAAGAAAGAAGAGAAAATAAAGTTATGGAGCCTAGTGGCTCGACATCGCCATCGGGTGCGGATGCTGCACAAAATGTTAGATAACACATGCATATAATATTATGAAAGCATGTATTGACAAGTTGTGCGCAACACATAGGCTTTATCGATGCATCGGGTCTCGCTACCGCTTTGTACAAAGGATTACATGCAACAACGGCAAGACTTGTATAGGGGGGTTGCTTAACGGATTCCGCAATCGCGCCTTTATGGGTGAAACTTGCTAAGATGCTCTATATTCCAGGAATTGCTCACCGAACGCCATCTTCGGTCTCAGGCATGACAGCGCCGCCTAGTGACTCGCTTTCACCCGAGCAGGGCCTTCCCACTTCAAGGCCAACTTGTTGGAATTTTGGCGGATTGAACGCTACCAAGAACAAGGTCGCTTCCTCAAGCTTCGCATTAAATTTATGCGGCTATGGTAGCGATGCAAAGCTTGTTGATAACGAGCAGCTCAGACAACAGCTCGAAGACGATCTCCTCGAGGAGCAGCGTCATCTTGTCGCAGCTGCTCTTGCTCAAGCTCATCATAAGCGAGCACCGAGGTGACCCATATACGAAGTTCCGTGGGGAGAACTGCCTCGCTCCATAGACTAGAGCGAAGGTGTCCGCCTGGCTCGACGGTGTCATCCTCGACGACCAAAGAACCACCGCAGCTCCTCGATCTAGTTTTTCAAGACTTGTGCAGCTTGTCGAAAGTTCTGGTCTTGAGTCCCCGCAGCACTTCAGCCGCTTGTTTTCTCTCGCTGAGCGCTGCTTCTGATGAGCAATGTAAGCAAAGAAGATCTTGGCGCCAAGATCTTGGGCGATCGCATGAAGGCGCTGCTCAGGAATTGTGTGCCGTTGTCGGTGATGATCCTGTTAGGAATCCCAAAACGCAAACGATTGACCTTAAGAACTTGATCGCCGATCAGGCTGTCACCTTCCTCATCGGTTCCACTTCCCGCACTTTGTGAACTTGTCGATTGCACGCATAAGTACTCAAAGCCCCCGACAGCTCGGGGAAGG
Source organism: Aegilops longissima (assembly GCA_021605205.1). Classification (NCBI taxonomy): domain Eukaryota; kingdom Viridiplantae; phylum Streptophyta; class Magnoliopsida; order Poales; family Poaceae; genus Aegilops; species Aegilops longissima. The sequence continues at coordinate 56,034 of JAHIAM010002087.1, read as the reverse complement.
GGCCGAGGATGTCGAGCCCCTGCATCAAAAAGGGCCAGGATAAAGGGATCGCCTGGAGAGCTTGAGCTGGTTGGTGTATCTGCTTGGAATGGAACCGCACGCTTCACACTTGGTTACTTGTGCGCAGATCCGGAGGGCTTCGCCGAAGAAACCTTGCCGAAAGCTTTGCCGCAAGTGTTTTGCGCCAATGTGGTGACCACATATGCCTCCATGTATCTCGCCAACAGCTTCGTCCCATCTTCCCGAAAATACACTTCAATTTCACTCGCTGAGTCTTCTTCTGATAGGATGTTGTCAACAAACTGATACATACTTGACTGCCGGGCTACTTTTTTCCGCTTCTTCTTGCTCTTCGAAGTTCTCCGTCAAGGAAATGGACGATTTGTCATGCTTCATGCCGGAGCCCGTGGCTCGACAACAAGGACTAAAGGCTCATCTACCATCAAGGGAACATTAGCTTCACGGCAAGAACCTCGTGGTTCTGCCGGAGTTGATGATCCCCGCAAGCTTGCCGAGCAAAGCTTGTCGGAGCGCTCGCTTCAACGAAACAAACCATTGGGTTTGTCGGAGCAGATCGCCCTCGCTGATATTTGCATTGATTTTAGGGATTCTTCTTGGCGGCGGCTCCGTGGAGCTCACGGAAAGTAGTCGCTGGAAACCAATTTTTTCTTCTTGCTCTGTCCTCGTTGATGGTGTTACGTTGGTTGAGTCAGCTTGAGCACAAAAATTCCTGGTTCCATTGTAACTTGGCGCGCACATTTGGAGAGGCCATCAGCTATATCATTCTCGAGCTCTTGGAACATGTTCCATTTGCAGGCCTTCAAAGTGCTCTTCTAGCTTCCTCACTTCATCGACGAGGCTTCCATCAACGGACTCGATAATCTTTATTTACTTGGCGACGACAAATTGCGAGTCCCCCGACAATGAGCTTCTTGATCCCAAGGTCTACTGCAATCTCGAGACCGCAAGCAAACCTTCATACTCTGCAGATTGTTTGTTGCTTGTTCCTTGGGAAAGTGCATCCGACTATGTACTTGAGGTGCTCTCCTGGTGCGATAAGCAGCACGCCGCACCGGGCGCTTTGCAGCAGAAGGCACCATCAAAGTACATTAGCCACTCTTTATTTGCCTCCTTGACGGGATGCTTGTCTCTCGAATTTCTTCATCTTATGCTACGCCCACTCGCTATGAATTCTGCCAATGCTCGCTTTGGATAGTTGAAGTGCTTACAAACTTGAGACCAAAGCTTGACAGCCTCGTGCCCACTCGACAATTCTGCCTGTTGCTTCTGGATTTTGCAATATCCTCTTCAGCGGAAAGCGAGTGACAACTGTTATCTCATGTGCTTGGAAGTAATGGCGCAACTTTCTCGAGGCCATGAGGAGGCCGAAAAGCAACTTCTGCACACCGGAATAACTTGACCTAGCCCCCTGCAAAAGGGAACTGACAAAGTAGACTGGGCGCTGCACCATCCTTTTTTGTATCTTGTCGCAACCCTGCGCTGATCTGTCCTTGTCGGGACCAGAGCTTGACGGCGAAGCCCCCTGCTTGTCGCTGGATGCACCTGCCTCGCTGTCGGCTCATCATCCGCCTCCCTCTCCGCATTAACGCAGCACTAACCACTTGATTGGTCGCCGCTATATACATCAGCAACTTCTCTTGTGGCCTAGGTGCGACAAGTATTGGAGTGGAGGACAGGTATCTCTTCAAATCCTGCAGCGCAGCCTCCGCTCCGGGAGTCCATTTCATTGACCTGCCTTTTTCAAAATCTTGAAAATGGCGTATGCCGCCAGCGGACTTAGAGATAAACCTGCCGAGAGCAGCCACGCAACCGGCAAGCCTTCTTACATCCTTGACGCGCTTCGGTGCTTCAATCTGCTCAATGGCCTTGATCTTGTCGGGATTGGCTTCAATTCCCCGCTGAGACACAAAGAACCCGAGAAGCTTGCTGGAAGGAACTCCAAACACGCACTTCTCGGGGTTGAGCTTGAGGTTGATCTTGCGCAGATTTGCAAATGTCTCATCCAAATCCCGAATCAGAGTTGCTTTGTCCTTGCTCTTGACCACTATGTCATCCATGTAGGCTTCTACATTTCTGTGTATTTGTGGCTCAAAAGCATCATGGACTACTCTTGCAAAAGTCGAACCAGCATTCTTTAAACCGAAGGCATCCGATGAAGCAAAGATGCGCTACATGGTGTGATGAATGCGGTTTTCTTCATCCTCTTCTCGCCATGAAGATCTGATGATATCCTGAATATGCATCAAGAAATGAAAGCAGATCACATCCAGCCGTGGAGTCAACAATCTGGTCAATACGCGGCAAAAGAAATGGGTCTTTGGGACAAGCTTTATTAACATCCGTGAAGTCAATACAAAGTCTCCATTTTCCATTTGCCTCATGCATAACTACCGGATTGGCCAACCACGGGATGGAGTACCTCGACAAGGCCTCGCTGCTTCCAACTTCTTGATTTCTTCCGCTTATGAATTCTGGTGCTCCACTTCCTGTTTCCTAACTTTTGCTTGACGGGCCACGCTGTGAGGATGCATAGCCAGGTGGTGCTCAATTACTTTCCGGGAACACTGGGATATCGATGGTTTCCATGCAAACACATCGACATTCGCCCGCAGAAAGCAACGAGCTCGCCTTCCTATTTAGGGTCAAGTGTGGCAATCGATGGTGAAGGTACCACCAGTGCCGCCCTCCTTAGCGGCACCTTCTGGTCTTCGGCGGAGCTGCCATCTTCTTTCTTGCACTTGCCGGTGGAGCTCGATGGCGCTGCCCTCGACGGTAGCGCAGCACCAAGAGGTGCGCTTGCCGGAGTGGGCATCAGAGCTCTTGCCGGACTTGGTAGTCTTCTTCCCCTCGGGAGCTTCAGCGGCAAGTGGTTTGCTATTTGTCGTGGCTGCTGCATCCCGGTAAATCTTGTCGGCGCAGATAAGCGCATCCTTCTTGTCGCCATGGACAGAAATGACGCTTATCGGGCCGGGCATCTTGAGTAAGTTGTAAGCATAATGAGAGGCGGCCATGAACTTGGCGAGTGCCGGACGGCCAAGGATGCCATTGTAGGGCAATGGGAAATCGGCAACGCCAAACGTGACCTCTCGCTGAAGTTGAGCTCACCGCCAAATGTTACCGCAACGTGATCTTCCCTTTGGGCTTGCTCCTTCCTCGATTTATTCCTTGAAAGTACCAGCTTCTTCGAGCTCGCTGTCGTGGATTTGAAGCTTCGAGTACCGCAGAGGAGATCAGGTTCAGGCCGCCTCACGTCAACCAACATCTTTGTGACCTTGAGGTTGCGGATAGTTGGTGATACCAACATCGGCAAGCACCACCGCAGTGATGCGATCAGGGTGATCCTCAATGTCAAAGATGATGGGCGGCTGGACCACTTCGTAGGTTTGCGCGACTTATGGATGGTTCCGCTGCATTAACCTCTCGTGATCCATTGCTTGAGTTGGCGGTGAGGTATGCAAAGAAGCACCACCGCCAATGCAAAGGACCTTCGCTGCTTCTTCAAACTCCTGCTCGCGCCTTCATCGCCTTCCATGTCTTCGCCATCTTCATCTTCGCCTTCTTCCTTGTCGCGCCACGGGAGGTCTGCCTCCTTGCCGCTGCTTGGCCTTGCCGCGCGCCCTCCCCGACCGGTCTCTTCTTACTAGCTGCACCTGCACCTTCCTGGGCCTTCTCCTTGTCTCGCCGCCAGATTCTGCCTTCTCAGCTCAACAAGCTGCTCGACTTTCTTGCAGCTCGAGATCGTGGGCCTTGGTGCGTGGATCTTACAAGATCGCTTGTTGAGCTGTCAGTTTGTCGGCGGTCGCCACAGCTTGGCGGTCGGGCCACGCCGCAACCTCCTTGCCGGAGCCGCTTAGCCTTAGCCTTGCCGGCGCCACCTCCGCCGCCGGACTGCTCGACAACTAGTACTTTTTGTTTTTTCTTCTTCGTTGTTTCGCGCCGCTCTTCCTTGACGGGCGATCTCCTCACCGCCGACTCGCTTCCCACATTCTCTCCTCGAGTCTTTCCTTCTTCAGCAAGGCACACTTGTCGGCCAGTATGCGAGAGCTCACTGACGCCTTTTCACTTTGCACATCGCCATGTCGCCCCTCATCCCGCGGTTTCGCACATTCTCGATGAAATGCACCGATCATCGCGCAGGTGGACATCCGGATGTTGTAATGCACACGGCTGAATCTCTCGATGAATTTGCGCAGGACTCTCCTTCCTTCCGGGCGCAGTAGGTGAAGGTCACTCTTGGCCATGAGGCTTGTGGTCACCGTGAAGGCGCCTTAAAACTGGTGGCACAACCGCCCAAGAAGAAATAGAGTTGTCCGCAAGTGCATGAGCCAAGACCTGACGCTTGGCTTGAGCACCGTGAGGGAAATAGTTGGCAGGATCTTGTCGCTCGCCCCCCGCAGCCTGCACCGCGATGGTGTAGATGCCGAGGAACTCCGATGGTGTGTCCCGCCATCGCATTTCTCCGCACATCTGGCTTGAAGTTTTTCTTGTCGGGCCACCGACTTGCCGCAGCTCACGAGTGAACGCAGGGCAACCTATCACAGACGGTAAGTCGCCTGTTCTTCGGGCGCATGCATATCGACAAGGGCCCGCGCGCTGGTCGGATTGACGCACGCTTTCTTCGGGCGCCGATACGGGTTCGAAGCGCCTTCTTCTTGCCGCTTCTTGAAGAACTTGGCGCTGGTCGCGACGAGCTTATGGATCCGACGACGCTGTGGAATCGCTGTCGAGGTGGATCCGCGAGTCGGGCGATCTTGGTCTTCGGAAGGGGAGGTACGGTGGCTGCACCTCGCAAGTCTCGCCGCCATCGGATCGCGCCTTGTCGCTTTGCCGCGGTTGCGTAGGCGCTTGGTTGCCGCGGACGCCGCTGCTGGCAAAGCCGGCGAGGCTCGATGGTGGCCTTCCATTCGCCGACCTTGTCGGCCGCTGAGGGTAGTCTAGAAGTAACCGAGCTTTTGCCAAGGCTTCCGCTGGTGTGGTGGGTGGCAATGGCGACGGAGCGGAAGAACGAGACGTGCTCGACTCCTAACCGTTAGAGGAGCAGCGCCCCGCCCAGCCGATCGCATTCGCTGGTACCGCATGTCAAGCGCATGCGAAGTCTCGAGGGTCCCCGGATCCTCCGCTTGGCCTTGATCTATCGGACGATGGTGCTGCGAGCACCATGACGCTGTTTTCCCGCGCTTTGGGAAGGACGCTGTGCGGACTCGACGCCGGCTTGCGCTGCCTTGTCCTTGACCCGGCGGCGTTGTTGGCTTCTCGACGACGCCGCTTCCTCCGCTAGCTGCTTTCCCCACCACCCGCCAGCCCGTAGTGGTGGGTTCGACGCAGACGGTTTCGCTGCTGCCAAGACTTCTTCTTCGTGGCATGTTGGCGAAGATGTTGATGAAGATATCGCTCGCGGTGAACGCCGGATCGGGTTCACACAGCCTCGACGCCTTACCGGGCGCGCCAAAGATGTCGGGAAGTTGATCGTGGCCCATTTAACACCTATGGGACCTGGGTCCCTTGTGGTTCGGAGGGGGCGGAGATTGCACAAAGAGCGGATCGAGGCGATGCACACGAGCAGATTTACCCAGCTTCGAGCTCTCCCGAGAGATAACACTCCTACCGCTGCTTTGTGGATTATATTGTGTTCTTGCTAGGGAGCAATGGGAGCTACAAAACCTAGCCCGAGTGAGGTCTCGATGATTCGAATGAACTAAGCCGAGTTTAACCGAACCTTTCTACGCTGCACTTGGGCCTCCTTTTATAGGCACAAGGGGTCACCACAGTGGCAAGTAGACAAGGGTAAGATAGTAAAACAGAGGTTGGTACACCGTGTACAAGCAGGTAAAGGATCTATACCTAACTCGATGGCAAGGGACAAGAGTCATAAATGCCCGCCTCAAATGCCTCGAACAAAGGTAACAGGACCGCTGGCGCGCCCGCTTGCCACGATGGTAGCTTGTCAGCCGCTTATCGCTGCTCCCCGCCTGCTGCACAGCCCATTGACACGCTGCTTGGGAAAACCCCATGGCGACATCGCTACGGATGAGCCGGAGCGAGATGAAGAGAGGTTGCTCGTCAAGGGCGCAGCACCTTGCCGCGCAAGGTTCTTGTCGTGCTCGAGCTTATCGCCACTGCCTTCCCGCAAGCTCCTCTTGCCGGGTCTTGTTTTTGTGCCTTGAGGGCCTTCCGCAAGCTCCTCTTGCCGGGTCTTGATTACTTTAGCTTTTGAGCGGCTCCAAAGGAGCCGCCGAGGATCTTGGCGGTCACCAGTGCCAGTCCCACTGCTGGTGTCAGTGATTGTCCAGGCACGAAGTTCGGGATACTAGGGTACCCCTACTCTAGTACACCGACAAAGGTGGAGCCAAGATGATCGGGGGTAACAAGCAGAGTGCGGAGGGGCGGTCATAAGCAAATGTGCTGATGCTCCGTGTCTCGAGGGCTCTTTTCAAGAGGAGCTTGGTTTGTGGCAACGGGAGTGGTTTTATATCACCGCCCTGTGGGCACCAAATGGTGGGCTCCCCGCCTCCGCCAGTCCACCACAGCGGGCAAGGCCATGGGTCAACAAGGCTCGACTAGGGCCGCCCAAGGACGCCTTTGCTGTAGGGCCGATTTGAGACCTCCAAGAAAGAGAGATCAATCTGCTGCAGTGACGCAGGTTATGTTGATCCGCGCCTTCTGCCCACAAACGCCGCCTCCGCCTATGGGAATTTAATCCGAGGGACCACGAGCCTCCAAAATTTTATGGGCACGACGCCTGCGGAGATGTATAAACTGTTCTTCGGATCACAAGAGAAGTGTCCGACCTGACCGAGGACGCAGGACTAAGCTGCAATCGCCAGACATTCAAGTAAGTAGTCCCAGAATCGACAGGCTGTTCATTCATTTATCATATGTATGCCCTTTAAAGGAGCCGCTTTTTGAACAGGAGTGGATAGCCAAGGCAAAGTTAATAAGGTGTCCGGCTCCCCTCCCAGAGACCACGCCGGATCCCATGCTGACCAAGATGTTGAAGGCCGCGCCTTTTAAAGAAGGCAAAGGGGGGAGCAGGGAAGCAACTGCCTCCACAAACGAGGCTTCCGAGGAAGGAGGGATCGAAGTCCCACCCTCCAAGGAGAGAAGAGGACCGCCTCAAGATCCGAGGTCGTGGCCTCAAAGAGAGGAAAGAAATCTTCATCGAGAGTCCGCGTTGGGAAGCAACCCAGCCGCACTGCTTCTAAGGGATCAGCCTCCAAATGAGAGTAAGTAAAAGGGGGGGTCTTGTAAATAAGGAACATCCTCTGCATCTATTTCTAAAGATAACCGAAATTGTACCTTGTAGTTCGGATGTCAGCCTTCTCAGCAGAGCTCGCCTTCGGGGATCTTCTTCCGGAGATGATGGAGAGCGAACGCCCACCTGTCGCAGACTCATGCGAGGCGGACGACCGAGGTGTCGCCGCGAGGGTTTCCTGTCCGTCGCGGGCCGGAAGGTCCGGCGACAAGTGGTGGGCGGTCGGAGGAGTGAAGGATCTGCCGGGCGAAGCGGTTATTCTGTGAGGATCACCGTGCTAATGGGTACGGTGATCGAAGAATTGCATCCGCGGGAGCGGATTGTATGAAGCCGCCGGCTTATCGACGGGTTCGAGGTACGCAAAATAATGTACCTTCCGACGCTTATGCCTATAGAATGCGCCTCAGATAGATAGTAGAATCTGAGACTCGTATGTTGTCAAAATTGACAGCATGCCGAGGATCATAATCTCAGTTATAACATATCGCCGCCTCCTAAATAGGTGGCGGGCGTCCGTGGCCAGCCGGATCGATGAATATGCCGAACTAAAGCGGCAATCTTGACGAGGCGGATGCGACATCGCGCTGGTCAATAAACGGTTTGACGAGTCACAAGGTATGCGATTTCTACGCTGACACCGGTAAGGGAGCTTGACGCCAATGCCTTACTACTTGTATGCTTAATGCAGATGGTGCCGCTGTCGTGGAGGAGCTGCGGCTGAACTTGCCCGAGCGAAAGAGCAAGCCAGAAATAGTAATGCGGTTTAACGGGCTGCTCACCGCCAAGTTAAAGAGGAAATGGCCGATATGGCCAGAAAATTGAAGGATACTACCGACCGCTGCGAGGTTCTTGAAAAGAACGCTGCGGAGCAAGAGGGCTCGAAAAGGTCGCTGCCGAATCCAAGGATGCCCGCTCGCTTTGAGAGCTGCCAAGGAGGAGCTGAGTCGCCGGGCTATTGCGGCCGGAAACCGCTTTCGCCATGGAGGAAATATACGGATCCAAAGTATGCTTAGTTGGACAAGTTGTGGAGTTCGGAGGATGCTTATCTGGACTTAGTGGCGAGCGCTGCGGACGCGTTTGAGCACTTCCGAGGCCAGAAGGGGCACATAAGGGAAGAGCTATATTGGTCGCAATTCCATAGTCCGGAGCATCCTCTTCCGTTGACCGATCGGTTGGCCGAATGGGCCGAGCTGAATCGATTATCCGGACTTGCCATGAAGCATGCCATGACTCATTTGTGGCCAGGCGGACCCCAGCCAAAGAGTTATTTTGGCTTAGTGCAGCAGTTCCTTAGTGCGGTATCGCCAGACGACGCAATGAAGCGGTCGGCGCAGTATTGAGGGAGCGCTGGATGGCTCGCCCGTGTCAAGACATACTGGGCTAAGATGAAGGCCACCGCTGTTAAGGCCCCAAGATTCGGACAAGTTTAGTACCGCCGAGCACTATTTTGAGGAAGTCCTGCAGGTGCCTGCTTAATAGAGACGCAGGCTCAAGGATATCATGTTTAAATGACATGTATGATTTGTGAAAACAATATTTCAATATAATATAAGAGCTTTTTATACTTGTGTGTTCAGGTAGTAATCTACTCCTTGTGCAGCCGTTGATGTATATGTATATATAACCTGAAAGATGGCAGTCCTTGGCTTCAGCCTCCACGCACATAGTGCGGGGGTGTTCGCAAACAAGGCGCTTTTTCTCACTTAATCCAACGTCTTGGTACTGTTAAGGAGTTGGTTGCGTAGCAAACTAGGCAACTGGACTATAATGCTTTATCACTTTCACTTAGCCATAGGAGTTCGAGGGTGGAGCTACTATATAGCCCCTGGGGGCACCGCACTCTCCCGAATTCGGGTGCGATGTGCCTGACCGAAACCGTCCTTCGTTAATGCGAGGAATTCTAAACATTCCGTGAGTCATCGAGTGGTTGACCAGTCTCGCTATATCATGACAGCAGCCGCTTTCATCGAGGTGCTCGCGCGTCGAACCGTGCACAATCGCAGAGTTCTCCGGTGCCAAGAGCCGATAAAATGGAACGTAAGGCAGCAAAACACAGGAGCCGGGCAAACCCAACATTTGACCAAAGACATGATTCGAGCTGATGCATATAAGGCCTAATCTCGAGACGCCTAACACTCCCTAAGGTATTCGGTCTTTATAAAAATGTGCAGAATAATGCTCTAAGCCCCTAGTGTCCAGGTACGCGCAGAAATTCAGGTGTGGCCAATGCCAAAACGCCAGCCTCCTCCTCGGTTATAGTAAGAAACCGGGGGATGTATATCAACAAGAGACAGTAAAAAAGGTTTACGCAGGGTCTTAATCTGAAAAGAATCTTGCAACGGGTCCCTCACGCACGCTCCCTACCGTGTTCCGCAGCCGATCCTCGACGGTGTAGCACGTTGTTCATCCGTAAAAGAGAGGAACTTAGTTTAAAAGAAAAAGGATCGTATGAAAGATGTACTTTATATTAAATAAACAGAGTACGATTCGAAGAAGTGAATAGAATTGAGCTTTATTATCTCTTGTTATACATGCATGCAGCCCCTTGTATGGGGGTATGTCGCAGGGCGCCGGACTCGCCTAGCCGTGTCCGGGGTTTGAGTGACCTATTTAGGTTCTCTCGATCATGCGGAGCCGGATAGGTGTGGGCTGTCAAGGCAGTCTCACGCTTCTTCCGTGTTCGAGTAACACTTAATACTTCCTTTAATGAGATGATGCCGCTGGACCGGGCATTTTAAGTGTTAGAGATGCATAATGTGGTATTATGTTAAAGCGGGCGAAAGCTTCAAGGCCCCAATAGTGCTTGATGGTTACTTTTAAATGGGGCGATATGGAAGACTAACTTTTCATGACGGAAGTTGTTTGATGAACCAACACAACTTCTAGCAGTAGGGAGCCCGCATAATGGGCATATCGGCCTGGCATTACCCTTTAAAGGAGGTGTTGCTATGGCAAATTTAGGTTGGTCTATCCCCATCCTCATGGATTGTGTCTTGATATATCAGGTTTATGTCATCGCCACCATCCATGAGGACTTGTGTAAATTGGAATCTGGCGATTATAGGATCCAATATCAAGGCAGTCCATCCTCATGCTCCGGATACCTTCGAGTAGTCCCGATGGTCGAAGGTGATTGGTTTTGACAACCAGTGTTGGTACTCCGCTAGGTAGTATGTGCGCACGCATTTTAGCGGCGCCGCCTGCTTTCTCCCTTTATCACGTGAAGTGAGTTTACTGTTTTAACCTCTTGTGGGAAATTCTTTTGTTTTCCGGACTCTGCTTGTGGTGCTCGCCATCATCTTCACTTGGTGTGTCGAGCCCTTGTGTTCGGGCGTTGAGTCTGCCGGACTGTTTGAAGACCCAACAATTTCGTGGGTATGGTTTGCGTGCCTCCTGGTACTGTGGATTTGACATATCTTGTCCAAGATTTTGTTTTGTTGATAGCTCATCGCTATTGTCCTTAAGGGGCAATTTTTATTGTTCTCGCCATGAGCTTTTGAATCCGGGCTGATCGCCGCGCTTTTGGACCGCTTCCTTTAATCCGCGCTGGTCCTTGTTGCGCCGTGGTTTCGCTTCCATCCCTCGACTTCGGATGTACTTGGGTCGCTGGTGCAGCATCTTGCTAGCTAGCTATCCTCTCCCCGCGCAAAAGCGGTCATGAGGCTTGTTAATGCGCCATTGTTCTTGGCTTTTCTTGGCCGAGGTGTCCGGCGAGCCATTCGCCCTTGACGCTGTGTTTGAAGGCTGCTAAGGCTTCAAGCGTCCGGACAATCGATTATTTGGTTCTTTTAGTAAGGAACCTGTTCCAGAATTTACGGCTGACTCTCCGGCTGTTGAGTTATGTGACTTAGATTGTCTGATCCGAGGGCGGACATAGGTCCTCAAAATTTGCCCAAACGCATTCTCGAGCTCTTCCCTCTTCCAATAGTATTTTCGGGAGGCTTTTAAGCCAATGCCGAGCTGGCCCTTTGAGTTTGAGGGGTAAGTATTTTATGGCGTGAGATCATCTCCTCTAGCCATGTGTATGTGGAGGATGTAATCTCAACCTGCACCTGTGGTCTGTTGTTCCGACGATGCCTCTATGTTTATGGGTTTGAATCCTCCGAATTATGATCCAAAGACCTCATCGGTGAAACATAGGGATGTGCCGCTACTCGTATTTGGGTGTGCCATGATGTTCGGATATTTGGCGTGTTGCATTGCTTTGAAGAGCTTGCTTTCTTGGCCCATAGATGGACCTAATCGGGCCAACCTTTTGATGTGAACTTATGCGGATCGCATCGCTTGTGTGTGTGCCATTTGCCGCTTCTTTTTGCCGGGGTCGCCCATCCGACCGGTGGCCTTCTTACTTTTTGATTGTGGGGTTCTATGGCCTCCTCATCAAATTCGGGCAGTAGTTTTCTTTGGTAGTTTTTGTTCGGCGATCGTCAGCCAGATTTGTTCATGGGTGTTGAATACTCGCTCCATCTGATTCTGAGTGCATCTTCCGCTGTTTTGAGCTTCCGCTTGCTTTTTCAGGCTACGCCAGGGCGGCACGAGCCTTTGTGGAGGTTATTCCGCCCAAAGAATTTGTTCGCATGAGATCATCCGGATCGTTATCTTCACCGGGACGGATTGTTTATCCAAGTTGTCTTGTTCGGACGATTGCTCGATAGCATGTTCGTCGTTCACCGTTCGCCCGCTCTATGGCTGGGTCTTTGTTGAGGCGGACTTGGTTCGCGCTTACGCTGTTGTTTTGACTGCCGAGGGATTTATCCTTCGAGCGCCTCGCTGTTCCTCTTCTTCATTTCCTTTAGGTGTATCCACCATGTATACATCATGGATGAGGTGGTTGTCCAGCATCCTATAGGCGCTGGTTCATGGTTGTCTCCTACATCGCCGCCCATACCGCCGATGTCTTCGAGTCGAAATCGAGCACGCCGTGAAGCTTTCGGACAAGGGCTACGGGTGGGTGGTGGTGGGCGTGAATTTCTTTGATGTCCGTGATCCCAACCTTCCCGACCGTAGTCCCACCATGGCTCTCCGGATAAAGAGAGAGACTTTAGTGAATTTAGGATGTCGCCAAAGGGCGAAAGTGCAGAAGATGTCCGCGCAGTTGAAGTCCATGACCGCTCCGATCGGATTCGATTGGTTGGGGCACGGAGGGTTCGGAGTCCGCACCGGGAGTCACGGTTCGCAGCGACAGGATTGTGTTCGCTTAATCGCCAGAGAGATTTCAGCCCCGAGGTGGTGTCCAACCAGCCATCCTCGATCGACCAATCAATGTTTGAGCGGACAATAGCGGCCTCCAGACACCGCTCGCGGCAGAGTTGATCATGCCCATCGAGACAAAGGCGGCGCTTGGGTTGGCTCGATCCGTCAAGATCAAGTCTCCGCGATGTCGGCCGATAATTTAAGCTTCCAAATCTGACCGATGGCTGGGCGGGCTTTCGAACTGCTCCAGATGGCTGCTTAATTGGCTCGCAGCAAAGCCGCCGAATACGAAGATCTATCCAGGAGAAAAGTCTCACCCTGACCGCTGGCCGTTGTTGATGGTCGGGAGCCATCGGCCTATCGGTGATGACACGAGGAACTCTCAATGAAAGCACCAATGTCGGTGTCAAACCGCGGATCTTGCGAGGGGCTCCCTAACTGTGCATCTTGGTGGATGGTAACAGAGACAAGTGACACGATGTTTTTACCCAGGTTCGGGCCCTCTCGATGGAGGTAATACCCTACCCTGCTTGATTAATATTGATGATATGGGTAGTACAAGAGTAGATCTACCACGAGATCAAGGAGGCTAAACCCTAGAAGCTAGCCTATGGTATGATTGTTGTTCGTCCCTATGGACTAAAACCTTCGGTTTATATAGACACCAGATAGGCTAGGGTTACACAGAGTCGGTTACAATGGTAGGAGATCTACATATCCAGACACAAGCTTGCCTTCCACGCCAAGGAAAGTCCCATCCTGACATGGGACTAAGTCTTCAATCTTGTATCTTCATAGTCTTGGAGTCCGGCCGTGATGATAGTTCGCTATCCGACACCCCCAGTCCAGACTCCTCAAACACCATAGTCACGCTGTGAACACGCCATGGCATGCGAAGTTTACGCCTAGATTTGGGGCCCTCGACAACCGTCCAAACCTCGACGATCTCCACCAAACCATGTATTTATGATTAAATAGATACTTATGTAACTAGAAATGATTTTTGGAAAAATAAATAGCAAACTATGAGGCAGCTGCATTTCAAATTTGCCCCGCTCCTTCTAAATCAAGCAGAATTTGTCTTTTTCACCGTGAGGTGGATCAAAACTTTTGACACCCAAACATTTTGTCAATTGTGCATTATATATGGCCTAGTATTTTATAAAATTGATTTGGTCCATTTTGCAACAAATATATGGTAGGTCCTTCACAAAAAAAACTCATTTGGGGCACTTTAAAATGGAAAATGAATTTTCCCCACGTAAAATGAAAACTTCCTTAGGAAACATTGTTTGCCATTCCAAGATTCACCCTTGTGCACAGATGAGATCATTTGAACAAACTATGCCATGAATGTGGCCATAAGATTGATCATTTGGCTTGAAAGCTATGAATCTTCACGCATGATAGCTCATTTTTAGAACACTTTTTAAAATAATTTCAGACATAAGATTATTATTTTTCCTGGAAACTTGGTCACATATAATGACACAATGCTAATGTTTTCCAATTTTTTGATTTGTTTTGAATTTTTATGCCTGTTTCAAAATGCGGTCAAAACAAATGGGCTTGGACTGCTCCTAGCTAGTGGTTGAACCTTGAAAGCTTTTGATGTTTCTCTAATTAAATTGATACTTATGTACCTAGAAATGATTTTTGGAAAAAATAAAGACCAAACTATGAGGCGGCTGCAGTTCAAATTTGACCCGCTTCCAGCTGAATCGGTGGGAATTTGTCTTTTTCACTAGAGGTGGATCAAAACTTTTTACACCCAACCAGTTGGTCAATTGTGCATTAAATATGGCCTAGTATTTTAGAAAATGATTTGGTCCAATTTTGCAAGGATTATTTGTAGGTCCTTCACAAAAACCTCATTTGGGGCACTCGAAAATGGAAATGAATTTTCCGTGTACGTAAAATGAAAACTTCCTTAGGCAACATTGTTTGCCATTCCAAGATGCACCCTTGTCCACAATATGAGATCATTTGAAAAACTATGCCATTGTGACGCCTCGGTAATTAAGCTACAATAAACCTCGCTAATGAAGCCACGCCACCTCGATATCGTTGTTAATCTTGTGTTAGTTCAAACGGTTCAAATTCAAATTTAAACTTAAAGGCAAACAACAAAGGTTTTCAAAAGTTAAAACTAAAATGTTCGAGAGGTGACATATAATGCATAGGTAATTATGGTGATGAAACCACATTTTATAAAATGTTTAAATGCTCAAAGGTAAATAAAACAGCAGAAAAGGAGATTAATTATATGCCTTTTGTATTTTGTAAAATATTAAACTATTTTATTTAGCTGTCCAAATTAATGTGGCAAAGGGTATCTTTAACATACCGATTTAAGTGTTCTTCTCACATTCTACAAAATTGAAGTAAATTAATAATTTAATAAAACTGAAAAGAATAAATAAAAGAAAAGAGAAATAAAACAAAGGAGAGGGAGAAAACCCCACACGCCAAATCGGGCTAAGCCCACTGCCCAGCCTGCCAGCCTCGCCCGCCCACCCCCTCACTCCCATAACGCTTCCGGTCAAGTGGAAACCCTAGCCGACACCCCATTCCCCACGATCCCTTCTCCTCCTCCCCGCCGATCCGATCAGATCCGCCTCGATCCTGCCGCCTCGACGCCGGGCGCCTCGCCCCCCCACCGACGCTGTCCTCCTCCCTCCTCCTCGACTGGCAAGAGGCGCCTGACCTGTCGCCTCGGGCCGCCCTCGACTCCCACCTTGCTCGCTGACTCGCCTGTCAGCCGCCGAGCGCCTCGCTTTCCTCCTCGCTTGGTCGCCTCGACACTTCGAAGCTCACTACCGAGACCCTACGCGCCCCTCATGAGCTCTTTTCCCCTTCGCTTCCTCGATCCCCCGGGATCGATCCTCTCTCCTCGTCCCCCTCCCGCCGGGTTCCGGCCGCCTCACAGCTTCTCCTCGCCTCCTCCACTTTGGCCGGAGACCACCTTCGCTGAGCTCCTCCGCCGGCGCCGCTGGAGGCCCTGTCGAATCACGCTTCTTTCGCCACCACTCAATCATGGCCCCGGCGAGCACGCTGCTGGCCTGGCCGCGTTGCCGCCACGCCGGAGCGCATCGCCGCACCTCAAGCCCCCTCTCGCCTGCCCCGGTCACATCTCGCCTCAGAGCGCGAACTCCGATGAGCTCCCGATTCGCCAAGTCCGGCGATATTACGGCCACCACCGGATGCGGCGCCGAGTGCTCGCTCGAATGAGCCTAGCCTCCGCCTCCTCGCGTGCCTCAGAGCTGCTTCCGACCATCTCCGCGAACTTCGGCTGAAATGGTCGCCATGGCGAACCTCGACGCCGCCGACGTCAGACGATCTGGGCCACCTGGTCTTCACCAGGCCCTAGGGGCCCGCCGCTCTGCTTGACTTTGGCCACTTAGGTCGACTCGACTGCCATGCCAATGACATGCCCCCTGTAACGCTTTTGAAAAAGGAAAAGGAAAAGGGCATTAAATAAATATAATTAATAAAAATAAAAATGAATAAAATTAATTAATTAATTAATTAATTAAGTAAATAATTAATTTAATTAATCCCGATTAATTAACCTAATGGCTAATTAACCTAATTAACTACCGCTAATTAAACTAAACTAGGTAATTAGTTAACAAATACCGACTAACGGACCCACATGACATGTTGACCAAGTCAACCTCGTTGATCGCCGACGTCAAGATGACATCATGCCGACGCTATAAATTCATTTTTTCAATTAAATAAATAATTAATTAAATTCCGTAAATTAATAAAATCTTTAAGAATCATATCTTTAACCGTGAACTCGGATTAAAATATTTTCAACATGAAAGTTGCTCGTAACGACGAGACGAATCCGATACGCAATCCGCTCTTCCGCCACACCCCCTAACCTATCGAACCTGCAACTTTCCACCTCCGCCCTTCCGCCTCAAATCACTTTCCTGATGTTTCTTAACCTAACCACCTCATACCACGTTAGGGCATGCCTAGCATCGTTATTTGTCTTGTCATGCATCGATATGCATCTGCTTACATGTTATTCATTGTTTCTTCACCTCTTCTCTCCCAGACTACGAGACCGACGATGCCGCTGCCTGGCTCGACCACGGTGTTGGCGAATTCTCTCTTGCCAGAGCAACCAGCAAGCCCCCTTGATCACCAGATATCGCCTACTCTTCTCTATAATCGCTTGCATTAGAGTAGTGTATCATGTTACTGCTTTCAGATACTCCTCACATTATCACAGTTGTTACTTTACCGCAATCCTATATGCTTAGTATAGGATGCTAGTACTTTCATCTCGTGGCCCTACATTCTTGTCCGCTCCGCTGCGTTATATTGATCGGGCCGTGATCACTCGGGAGGTGATCACGGTATATACTATATACTTTATACATGATACATGTGGAGACTAAAGTCGGTCGGCCGGTGGAGCACCATGAGTGGATCTTTGTATGAGCGACAGGCAGGTTGAGACCGCTTAGGAGAGAGGTGGGCCTGGCCCTGCTCGGCCACTACAGATACTTAACACGCTTAACGAGATCTTGGTATTTGATCTGAGTTGGCTACGAGCTTATACGCACTCAACCATCTACCCGGAGTAGTTATGGGTATCCCGGCCGTGGTATCACTGGCACTTCGTGACGCCAATGAATCGAGCGGCGTACGCCGGATTGGACCGGAACGCCACTAGGCTAGGTCTGCTTCCGTCACAGACGCAACGCAGTGTGTGTGCTCAGTATGGGCCTGCACTCGCGCTTAGGTTTAGACCGCGTGCCGGCCTCTCTGAGCCTAGGTAGGGCTGCGACGTGTTGATCTTCCGCGTCGGCATGACCTGTGAAAGTGTGTCCGCCAAATGGGATCAAGCGCTGTCGGTAAGATGGTGCACCCCGCAGGAAGTTAATCTATTCAATAGCCGTGATCTTCGTAACAGTGACGACTTGGAGTTGTACCTTGACCTTATGACAACTAGAACCGGATACTTGATAAAACACACCTTCCAAGTGCTAACACAACCGATGCTCTCTCTCTCTCGTGGATATGAGGAGGGATCGCCGCAGGATTATTGCTATGTGATGTTACTTGGAGGACTTCAGATCGCCCTCTTCACTCTTGCAAGACAGTGACCGTGGTTTAGTCTTCTAAGACTAGCTATCCCCTCTTATTCTCGCTTTCTTCAGATAGTCCATCGATATGGCCCTTTACACATATATCCATGCATATGTAGTGTAGTCTTGCTTATGTAGTACTTTGGATGAGTACTCACGGTTGCCTTGTTCCCCTTTTTCCCTATCTCTACTCGATTGCTGCAAACTGCACGATGGAGCCCAGAGCGACGCCACCGTCGATGATGACTACTACACTGGAGGTGCTTACTACTACGCAGCCCACCGACGATTTACCAGAGTAGTTAGGAGGATCCTGCAGGAGGCCCGCGCTTCTTTCGATCCAGATCCTGCTTTGTGCTAGCCATCTTATGGCACCTTGTTTAACTTATGTCTGTGACTCAGATATTATTGCTTCCGCTGACTCGCCTATGATCGAGCACTTGTATTCGAGCCCTCGAGGCCCCGGGCTTGTATTATGATGCTTGTATGACTTATTTTATTTGTAGAGTTGTGTTGTGATATCTTCCGTGAGTCTCGATCTTGATCGCATACATTTGCGCATGATTAGTGTACGATTGAATCGGGGCGCCACAAGTTGGTATCGAGCCGATCGCCAGTAGGAATCCCCTTCCAACTCCTTGGTCAAGTCTAGTCTAGACTTTACAAAACTTTACTAACATGGCTGTGCGCCCATGGGCCCACGCCGCCATTGGGTGGTATTAGGATCTTTTACTCCTCGATCTTTACTCGGGATTCTCAACTCTTCTATTCGGGTTAAACGATTTTGCTAAAAACAAAACTAACTTTAGGATCTCGCGAGTACTTTCTCCCGGAGAGCCCTCACTTCAGATGATCGTCTGCTAATCAGAAGATTCCGAAGATACTCTCTGATGTTCTCTCGAGACTTTGTGCCCATCACTTTTGCTATTCCCGACCACCGATAAATCCGTATGGAAAACTACTTACACTTGCCATTCATAACGATCATCCCCATTGATCTTGTTATTACAAGATACCCCAAGTTTTCTTTATTGTTCCGAGAATACCTTGTGCCTACTGCCTAGCAGTTCTTTGCCACATGAATACCCCTTCAAATAAATCCTCGACTTGTCGAGTATCCGCCATCCCCAGCTTGTTCATGAGTTTCACAAAAGTCTTCAAAATACTATTCGATCTTCCGAATCCTCCGAGCCTTTGGCTCTTGAAATTTTTGCTTGCTCGCATTATGGTTAATCCCATAAGTCTCGTAGTCTTATTGACATTCCTTGTCATTATCATTTTGGGTCTATTGACTCAATATGTTTGTAATATGCGCAATCATCATTGATCCTTATAAATTACCTTTCCGGCCGAGCTGCCATTCTTTAACTAGAATTGGTTCTCACCAATCCAATTGTTGTTGATTGTATCTCTAATTCTATTCAGCTTATCCATTCTTGATCGTAGCATTTGCTCCTCGATCCCTTGATTTGAAAATCATAATTACTTACTAATTAAGCGCTGAACTATTCAGCTGTTCTATAAATCGATGCATTTGCAATCTTTCTTCCTCCGATTGGGTATCGATACTCATATCAGCCCCATCGTGGATCGCCAAATCCACTGTTGGGTTATTATCCCGATGTTGTCCTTCATAATTAATCACTTTATGAGTTCCTTCTCCGATACATAATGCCTTTGGTAAATTGTATCCTTTCCTTTGTCAACCATGCTCGCTTTCGAGCTGGTGGCATTTACTACCAAGCTTGTGGTATATGTTTCATGATACCGACGGGTTGAACCTATGCCTTCCTTTATATGTGTGAACTCGAAGTTTTCACGAGTCATACTTATCCGGTATTTCACTGTAAAACTTTCAACACTAATGCCTTTATCAAAGCGTAGAAGTGAATGGAAGGTTATACATTGAAGGAGTGGGAGTCGACCTTGAACTTTGTGTTCATGCCCATGGACACGATGTAGATCCTATCATGGAAACTTCATGTAATAATAACTATTTTCTTGGTAAATATCATCCGTATCCGTGAATTGATCCTACGCAACCGTGGTTCCACCATGTTGTTCTCCCTTGATTCTATTTCTCGCATAAGTTAGAGTACTTGTCTTCTCAGAGCATTACCCAAATCCAACCTCTACTTTGATCTCGTCGTTGAGTGTTACCCCGGTACTCGAGATTATCATGGAACTGCATAACTTCTTATGAGTTCTTCATCAAGTGCTACCTTCCCACCGATTCCAAATTTTCACGGGCTCGAGTTATTAAACACTCAAAGACACCGATAACTCGAACCGAGTCCGCTTCACGGTTCAACAACTCTTCAAGAAGCTTCTATAAGTACGAAGTTTAGACCGATCACGCCATTCCTAGCCTATTTGGCTATATCATTGTCGGATGATTTTAACTGCTACCCGGTCCTTCTTCTCGGATCACAATTTTCGACGATGAACTAACCTTATGTCGATCCTCATCGCATATCATTTTACCTTGAACAACAAGCTTGGTTTCGAGTTTGTGTCGCACTTTGGTTCTAATAACCTTTCACTTCATCATTACTTTGACTTGATGTCGCCGCCGATCGATTACATCTTTAGGAACTCTCGCGACAAAGGTGTCGTGAGCGCCAACATTCTGAGCTCATCCAGATATCAATTGAATTCATGATGAGAAATACCATCCTTGCCCTCGATGAATTGTATTATCATCGATCACTTTATTGCCATTCCCCCCCAACACAAGCTTGTTCATGTTTGGTGTTATACCTTGAGTTCTTTGCTATCCAGCAATTGTTCTTCTTTACCTTGGAGTATTATTATCTCTTTATGTCAAGAATGTTCGAGATTTGTTCCACCTCTTGAAAATTCTTGACATAGAAATACTTCTCACCATCACCATTCTTTCTTGGTCCCCGTGTTAATTCCAACAAGTGAACGGTGTTGTTTGGATTCTTTCCTTCTAGCAACCCTATTTCCTTGAAGTTAATGGACTAAAGTTCATTCTTAGGCTATTGATTATTGAATCACCATTCTCGACATTGGTCGCAACCCAACCCATATTTCAAGCGACCTTTCAACCAATGTTTAATTGTGTATGTTTTCCTCGAGCATACTTCCGTATATCATTTGATCTCGACAAATGTTATCTCCTTGTTCACTTAATTGTGGAAGTCCATCTTTGGGAATCTCATGAATTGCCTATGAGTTCACCAGACACCTCCTTGTCCTCTCCTTGGGTTAATGATGGACTCTTGTTAACGGAAATCACTTCATAGTTCATTTCCCGAGAATCTTACAATGTCACTCGTCAATTTATGCTGCACCTTTCTTCTCGTATCCTAAGTCCGAGGTATCCCGACACCAATCGGATCTGAATCTCGGTCAGATATGATGGTTGGGACAACTTTCCAAGAGTTATGATGTTGATCCTTTGATGACCCGGTAGCATGATGTCATGCCTAGCACCCCCCCTTACCTGAAGGGTTTTCTACTTTATATCCTATCATGGATATCTTGCTTGCTTGTCCTTGGGAAGGATATACCCTTGAAATATGTGTTTAAACATATTTTCCTTTCCATTGTTCTGTTTAATCTGATGATCATATTTTCCATCCATTGGTTTGTTTAAACCTTTTCTATGATCTATATGATATAAGCAGTAATAATCCACTGCTTGTGCAAACACCTCGATGTACAACTCTGTCAAGAAGACCTCGTTTCTATTGTTGATGACATTCCGTAACCACCGATGGATGAGAACTTTGCTTATTGGTCCGCTTCGCTCAACGAAAGGTGAAAATGGTTCTCTTCGCCCTCACCCTTGGTATCGGCGTTGTTGCCGACATAATCGATAGGTTAACCTCTCGACACGCCTTTACTATCGTGACTGCAAGATGTCGGCCCCTTCCTACTTTCAACCACATGGTGGGCCCATAACCCACAGCTTTCACAGATCGAAACCGACCGTCCTGTGACACCCCTATTCCCAAAGTTATTCTCGCACGTGGCCTCAGATAATTCACGGCCACCGCCTAGTGATCTATTCTCGTATTAGACGCATACTTACTTACTCGCTACTCAACCCCTTTCACTCGTTCAGACTTCGAGCAACTATCTATCCGCTTGGAACCTCTTAATGTACCTTCGTACCTTACTCTCGAGATATTTTATATGTTCAACGCGAGAGATAATCTTATGCTCATTCATGGGTTGACCCCAGATTGTTTCCCTCACAAGCATTTTGTCGTAGTCAAGCTGCCCCTTACCCATTCGTAAGTACGACGGAGTTCCCGAAGAAAGGATGCGGACTTCATCATGATGCCCTGAAAAAGAGGAATGGAGACAACAACACAATGGATCGATCTCTTCGAGGAGAGCAAGCCACAATGAGAAGACCCGCTAGATTCGTTACCAAACCTTCCCACCTTTCACTACCTCTTAAATCTCGGGACGAGATTTCTTGTAGTGGAGGAGAATTGTGACGCCTGGGTAATTAAGCTACAATAAACCCTCGCTAATGAAGCCACGTCACCTCGGATAATGTTGTTAATCTTGTGTTAGTTCAAAACGGTTCAAATTCAAATTTAAACTTAAAGGCAGACAACAAAGGTTTTCAAAAGTTAAAACTAAAATGTTCGAGAGGTGACATATAATGCATAGGTAATTATGGTGATGAAACCACATTTCCATAAAATGTTTAAATGCTCAAAGGTAAATAAAACAGCAGAAAAGGAGATTAATTATATGCCTTTTGTATTTTGTAAAATATTAAACTATTTTATTTAGCTGTCCAAATTAATGTGGCAAAGGGTATCTTTAACATACCGTATTTAGGTGTTCTTCTCACATTCTACAAAATTGAAGTAAATTAATCATTTAATAAAACCGAAAAGAATAAATAAAAGAAAAGAGAAATAAAACAAAGGAGAGGGAGAAAACCCCATACCCAAATCGGGCCAAGCCCACTGGCCCAGCCGGCCAGCCTCGCCCGCCCACCCTCACTCCCATAACCCCTGGACGGCGGAAACCCTAGCCGACACCCCACCCCCGATCCCTTCTCCTCCTCCTCACGATCTGATCGATCCGCCTGATCCTGGCGCTTCACGCCGGGCGCCCACCCCACCGACGCCGTCTCTCCTCCTCCTCCCGACCGGCCCGGGCGCCTGACTGCCGCCTGGGCCGCCCCGACTCCCACCTCACTCGCTGATCACCTGCTGCCGAGCGCCTCGCTTTCCTCACGCCGGTCCGACCGCTTCGAGCTCACTACTGAGACCCTACGCCCCCCCTGTGAGCTCTTCTCCCCCTTCTTCCTCGATCCCCGGGATCGATCCCTCTCCCTCGCCCCTCCTGCCGCCGGCCCCGCCGCCTCACACAGACTTCTCCCTCACGCCTCCACTCGGCCGGAGACCACCTCCCCGCTGAGCTCCTCGCCGCGGCGCCGGGAGGCCTCTGGTCAACCGCGCTTCTTCGCCACCACTCAATCTGCCTCGGCTGAGCACGCCATACCCATGGGCCGCTGTTGCCGCCACGCCGGAGCGCACCGCCGCACTCCGCGCCTCCTCTCGCCTCCGCCCCGGTCACACCTCGCCTCAGAGCGATCCCGACGAGCCTCAATCCCACTGCCGCCTCCGCCGCTGGCTGATTCCGCTAAGTCCGGCGATATTACGGCCACCACCGGATGCGGCGCTGAGTGCTCGCTCAATGATCCTAGCCCCGCCTCCTCCGGCCCTCAGAGCTGCTTCCGCCATCTCCGCGAACTTCCGCTGCTGAATGGTCGCCGGGCGGCGAAACCCCGACGCCGCCGACGTGAGCACGACTGGGCCACCTCGGTCTTCAATTCCAGGCCCTAGGGGCCCGCCATTGCTGACTTTGGCCACTAGGTCGATCGACTGCCATGCCAATGACATGCCCCCGAGAACGCTTTTTTGAAAAGGAAAAGGAAAAGGGAATTAAATAAATATAATTAATAAAAATAAAAATGAATAAAATTAATTAATTAATTAATTATTTAAGTAAATAATTAATTTAATTAATCCTGATTAATTAACCTAATGGCTAATTAACCTAATTAACTACTGTTAATTAAACTAAACTAGGGTAATTAGTTAAACAGTCACCGACGAACGGGACCCACATGACAGGTTGACCAAGTCAACCTTGTTGACTTCTGACGTCAGCATGACATCATGCTGACGTCATAAATTCATTTTTTCGAATTAAATAATTAATTAATTAAATTCCAGAAATTAATAAAATCTTTAAGAAATCATATCTTTTAATCCGTAACTCGGATTAAAATATTTTCAACATGAAAGTTGCTCAGAACGACGAGACGAATCCGGATACGCAGTCCGTTCTTCCGCCACACCCCCCTAACCTATCGAACCTGCAACTTTCCCTCCACCTTCCGCTCAAATCACGAAACACCGAGAATACTTTCCTGATGTTTCTTAACCTAACCACCTCATACCACGTTAGGGCACGCCTAGCATCGTTATTTGTCTTGTCATGCATCGATATGCATCTGCTTACATGTTATTCATTGTTTCTTCCTCTCTTCTCTCCTAGACTACGAGACCGACGCCGCTGCCGCTTCGACCACGGTGTTGATGATTCTCTCTCTTGCCAGAGCAACCAGCAAGCCCCTTGATCACCAGATATCGCTTACTCTTTCTCTATATGCTTGCATTAGAGTAGTGTAGCATGTTATCGCTTTCGATACTCCTATACCGCTGCATAGCCGTCCCTTGTTACTATCAAGAGTTACTTTTACCGCAATCCTATATCCTTAGTATAGGATGCTAGTACTTTCATCCGTGGCCCTACATTCTTGTCCGCTCGCTGCGTTATATTATCGGGCCGTGATCACTGGGAGGTGATTACGGTATATACTATATACTTTATACATGATACATGTGGAGACTAAAGTCGGTCGGTCCGGTGGAGCACCATGAGTGGATCTTTGTGGCGAGCGACAGGCAGGTTGAGACCGCTTAGAGAGAGGTGGGCCTCGCCCTGCTCGCACCGCAGATACTTAACACGCTTAACGAGATCTTGGTATTTGATCTGAGTTGGCTACGAGCTTATACGCACTAACCATCTACGCTGGAGTAGTTATGGGTATCCCGCCGTGGTATCACCAAGCACTTTGTGACGCCAATGACCGAGCGGGCGCTACCGGATTGGACTGGAACGCCACTAGGCTAGGTCTGCTTCCGTCACAGACGCGAACGCAGTGTGTGCTCAGGGCGATGGGCCTGCACTGCTCGCTTTAGGTTTAGACCGCAGGTTGGCCTCTTTGTTGAGCCTAGGTAGGGCTGCGACGTGTTGATCTTCTCAGCCGGGCATGACCCAGTGAAAGTGTGTCCGCCAAATGGGATCAAGCGGCCGGGTAAGATGGTGCACCCTCGCAGGAAGTTAATCTATTCAATAGCCGTGATCTTCGCTAATGTGACGACTTGGAGTTGTACCTTGACCTTATGACAACTAGAACCAGACACTTGATAAAACACACCCTTCCAAGTGCCGACATAATCGGTGCTCGCTTCTCTCGTGGATATGAGGAGGGATCGCCGGCAGGATTATTGCTATGTGATGTTACTTGAGGACTTCAGATCGTCCTCTTCTACCTGTTGCAAGACAGTGACCGTACATAGTTTTCATAAGACTAGCTATCCCCTCTTATTCTCGCTTTCTCGCAAAGATACCAATCGATATGGCCCTTACACATATATCCATGCATATGTAGTGTAGTTCTTGCTTGCAGTACTTTGATGAGTACTCACGGTTGCCTTGTTCCCCTTTTCCCTATCTCTACTGATTGCTGCAACTGCACGATGGAGCCCAGAGCCAGACGCCACCGCCGATGACGACTACTACACCGGAGGTGCCTACTACTACGCAGCAGCCCACCGACGATTTACTCACTGAGTAGTTAGAGGATCCCAGCAGTGAGGCCCGCGCTTCTTCGATCCAGATCCCAGCTTTGTGCTAGCCATCTTATGGCACCTTGTTTAACTTATGTCTCAGATCAGATATTATTGCTTCCGCTGACTCGCCTATGATCGAGCACTTGTATTCGAGCCTCGAGGCCCCGGCTTGTATTATGATGCTTGTATGACTTATTTTATTTGTAGAGTTGTGTTGTGATATCTTCCCGTGAGCCCTCGATCTTGATCGCATACATTTATGCGCAGCATGATTAGTGTATGATTGAATCGGGGTGTCACAACCATGAATGTGGCCATAAGATTGATCATTTGGCTTGAAAGCCATGAATCTTCACGATGATAGCTCATTTTTAGAACACTTTTTAAAATAATTTCAGACATAAGTTTATTATTTTTCCGGAAACTTGGTCACATATAATGACACAATGCGAAGGTTTTCCAATTTTTGATTTTTGAATTTTTATGCCCATTTCAAAATGCGGTCAAAACGGCGGCTTGACTGCTCCTTAGCTAGTGGTTGAATCTTGGAAAACTTTTGATGTTTCTCTAATTAAATAGATACTTATGTACCTAGAAATGATTTTGGAAAATATAAAGAGCAAACTATGAGGCAACCGTAGTTCAAATTTGACCCGCTCCAAATTGAATCCATGGAAATTTGTCTTTTTCACCAGAGGTGGATCAAAACTTTTTACACCCAACCATTTGGTCAATTGTGAATTAAATATGGCCTAGTAATTTAGAAAAATTATTTGGTCCAATTTTGCAAGAATTATTTGGTAGGTCCTTCACAAAAAAACCTCATTTGGGGCACTCGAAAAAATGGAAAATGATTTTTTTGCCAAAAAAACTCATTTCTCATGGAACCTTTTTAAAGATATTTATCTCATTTCATGTTTATTATTTTTCCTGGAAACTTGTCCACATTTGGTGACAAAGTGAGAAGGTTTTACATTTTCTTGTTGAATTTCCCGGGTCATAAAATAGCTAACATGATTTTAACACATTATTTTTAGTCAACTACGACCAATTTAGATGGTCATAATGTCTTACTGCACTCTAATTGGTCCGTGGACGTCTCACGCGGATCATGCATCGCACACCGTCGGATGCTCGCGGATCCAACGGCAGTCCTTGACCCTTTCACACCAACCCCGAAACCCTAGCTATGTCCTCGTGCTCATTTCCATCCACCCCCGCCTCCTTTCTTTCCCTCTCCTCCTCTCCCCTTCCAGATCCGGCGGAGCTCCTCTCCATCCTCACCGCATCGCCACCCCCTCCCCTTCCTCTCGCAACGCATCCACCGCATCCGTCGTCTTCTCTCTCACGACGCTGCACCCTCCCCTTCCTTCTCCACACAAACCGATCCAAGACTCAAAACAATCGTCCTCTCCCCCCTCATTCGATCGATCCCACCGTCACAAGGGCAATGGATCTCTTCATGGGTCAAGGGCGGCGTGATGTCGCTGGAGATGTACCAGAGCTGGGCCGCAGGCAGGGGGGAGAAGCAAGCATGGCAGGGAGCCGCCAGCCCAGCCGCCGCGACCTCCCACTAAAAAATCCCTCACACCCCACCCCCGGCGCCACTCCACCCTCCGCCGCCTCGATCCCGCATGAGCCGGGCCGCCCCATCGTGATCCAGATCCCTCCGCCTCCTCCCCGCTCCTCCTCTCCTCACCTTCGCCACCCACCTCTCCCTCGCCCGCCCACCTCCCCATGGCGGCCTCTTCGCCGTCCCAGATCTGATCCAGCACACCCCGTCCAGAGTGATTCCGCGATGAACGCAGAGGGGCTCCTTCTCATCTCCATGGCGCTGCTTGCTTCCGGCCGACGATGCCATCCGCCCTTCGCTGCTCGTCCGAGGTAAGGTATTCTCTCGATTTGATCTTCTCTCCTTAGCTTCCCTTCCTTGCCTCATGCGCCGGGGCTTCCTTCCTCTCACAGTGCACTTGGTCGACATCACCAGCCATGTTGCCGGACGCGGCTGCACTCCGCCTACTCCTCGCTTGCCTCTCGCCCGGCATCTCGTGATCTGGTTTCATTTCTTCGTAAGAATAGGATAGGTATAAGCCCTTCCTCCTCCGCCTGCCGGGCTCTCTCGCCACTTATGCGCCTGTTTTTTTGGGACTGCCATTATGGCTGCTTCTTGTTGGTTGCAACAAAATCGTGACAAGCTAGCAAGCAATCATGCGTGTGGCCATGTCCTTCTTTAGAATAGGGGTGCCACTGCTTTTGTCGTGGGAGTAGGAGTAACTCTTGTTCGAGATCCGATCTACTAGAACTGAATTGCTCTCTATTTTGCTGTGGTCGTATGCCTGTGGTCACCGATGTGTGCTCCATACCTGTAGATTAGGACCAAAATTTGAGCAGTTTCACCATGCATTATAAATCAATCATGCCCCGCTTTGTTGTAGTTGTATGATCTTACCGCTGAATTGATTGTTGTATTGTTCAAACTCAAGTCTTCCAGCTTGGCTTGCTACAATGTAGTATATCACTGTACTTTTAGACTTATTGTAGAATTTGGGCCTGGGCGCTTTGGAATTTAGCTGTAGTCCGTCCCCTTAATTTACTCCGACTTTGCTCGCTTATGCATCGGCCTGCCTTGCTACTCCATGGTCACTGATGCGTGTTGTATATACAGATTAGGACCAAAACTGGAGTAGTTATGACAACAGTTTGATATTCCTTTACTAGCACATGTCCTTTATCTCTTAGCATATACTGTGATTATGACGTGTGGGCTCTTGGAAAAGCCATCTGTCTGTGTTTCTGTAGTTATTTGTATTTAGTGCTCCACATTTGTTTTTCAACATGGACAATCCATAATCAGCTTTAAGAGCTTGTTGCCCTTGGTCACAAAGTGGGTTTCTGTTAACTTGATGGAGACTAGTTATAAAATAGTCAGTGCATCTTAATCGATTATTGCGTAGCATTGTTTTGTACTCCTACTTCATTTATTTATGAAAATATTGCAATAACAAGTACTGTTGTTTGCAGACCTCTTCCACCACTGCCTAATCTTGAGGTCTTCGATGTGGTCGTTGAGAAAGCTGCAGGTCAGGCTCTTGTATGGGTAAACAAGGTGTTGGCTGTTGCCCATGACATTGCCATCAAGAGAGACATGGCAGTTTTTATACAGTATCTCTCTCACAGACCAGAATTTGTTCGTGATGCACGCTTTCATATACATGCACACACAAACTTCTCTCTCAGATCAGTACCTCATGCACGCTTTCACGCTTTCCTGAAATGAAATAATAAGGTTCACCTCCATGGACCAGATCGACCACCGACCTCCACGGCAATGGTGAAGCCCTGCACATGGTCGAGCTTGATGGAACAACAAAGGCTCGGTGTGGTGCAGCCGAGTTGGGCCACACCAAAGGCATTAGAACTCTCCATGTTGTTGTCCTTGTCTCATCATCTTAACTACTACAGAGTAGGAGCATTTTATATGTTGTTCATTTCTTGGCCACCCAAAGATGTTTACTAATCATCCATCTGCCTCATGTTATATGATCCCTACCTAGTAACTTCATTATATGCAGACTTGTGGTGTTGGTTCAGTTTAGTCAAATTAATATATATACCGCTATGCTACTACTACTACTGTCTGCATTTAATCTAGATTAGTAGCTTCATCAATCAGTGGCAAACAAAAGAAAAAATCCTGAACGACACCCAGGTTGTTATAAGTGTAATATAATTTATCTTTGCTTAATTTGTATCTGATTCCACTGTTTGATTCCTCCCTAGATTTGTGTCTAGTTTAAACATTACATGGAATATTTTTCAGCAAATCCGTAGGCAACGATGATATCAATATAAGAGGTTATCTTAGCTTGTTAGTGTGTGCTTAGTGAACTATATGAGCTCTCTTTATTGCATCTTGTATGCTCATACATTAGCATGAAATAGTATTGCTAATACAAGACATGGAATATTTATGAGCATAGTTTTTGTGCCATATCCATTTCACACTGCATCTCGCCATTGTAACTTCATGCTGATGTAACATGTGAATCATGGTCCTTCTTATTGTCTTTAAAGAAGTCAATGTACCTACCTATTTTTGTGCTCTGTTATTATCTTTGATCAGTATCAGTTGTGTCTCTTAGAGATACACTCCTACCTTTTCTAACTTGAGTTGTTAACTATTGTTCCATACTTATGTTATTTATAACAAAAAATCTTTGAATTTGGTACTGCATGAGTTTTTACTACTGCTAACAGAGAGTATTCGCTACTACTAAAACAGAGATTTTGTATGCACTGCTACTTGATGAGTGATTTCTTTGTAATATTTCACCTTGGCATGCATATGTTTGTTCGGTTTGAACTTTGCATGACATGATATAATTATTTCCAGTGTTTTTCTCAACTTATTTTCATTGCCACTTGATATATAGTTAGCTTGTACTTGAAGCTGTGGGTTAATATGGTGATTTTGTTCTACTTGGATGCATTGGTACCCCCATAATCGAGTGCATGGATGCAATGGTAAGAAGATCATGGCTGCACGCATCATCAAGCACACCATGGAGATAATTGACCTCCTCACCGATGGTAACTCAATCTAGATCATCACTTTATACTCTCCTACCTTTGTGATGTTAGTATGCTTCACGACTAGTATTGTTAGATCTTGCCAAGAGTAGAATGGTATTTTGTTTTAGGCACAATGTGTTGCAAATAAGTCTTTTGCATGATCTCGCACTTCATGCAATGCATATTTGTCTCTGCTTTTCTTGTATGAATGAGTACCTCATTTTAAGTAGCTGGAGAACAAAAAGCATGGTACTAGCTGAATTTATGTTGTCATTCTAAATAACTGTCCTTTTTTGAATGGTCAATTCATACTATATTGGCATCTGTCCTTTTTTAATGGCAAATTCATAGTATATTTGGCTTTTGTTTTCTAATTCTTCTCTGCTGATTCATGACAGGAGTAGGTGCCTAGTTTGTGATCGCTATAGAAGGAGCTCAATGCTGAAGAACATAACACTTGTAGAGTTCTGATGGCTATCTTGTATTACACTTGTAGAGCTTGTAACTGTTATTACACTTCTAGAGCATGTAAAGTATATGCTAAGAGCTTGTATCACGTGTTATTTGTACAACTAAGAAGTATTATGTGGTCTCAGATCAAACGAGCTTCTTAGATCTCTATACCAAACGAGCTGATATTATTTGAAGTATTATGTGGTCTGTTCCAATTTAAATACTGGTTATTTATTTATCGTTAAATTGAAATAAGAAGAATATGACTCGACATCCGGGACCCATTGATCGACATCGACAACTGTGGGCCCAATCTCGACTAGTGGACCCTTTCAAAAAACAAAACTGAGTATTAAGAAAGAAGGCCATGGCCCAAAACAAAAGGGTTGAAATATTAGGCCAGCCCATGTAGCCACCGAATGACAAAAAATGATGACTAAAAGGTTGAATTAATGGGCTCGCCCATGTAAAAGATGAATTGACCGGCTCATTCTAAGTAACGACCTTTTCAATTGCCGCACTTCGCCATCGTTGGGATTGCCACGCCGGATCCGACGTGGTCTGGGCATAAAACCAGGATCAAACAAAAGGTCATGGGTTCCACGACCTTTTGAAACGCTTCTACGACCTTATCCCAAGAAGGTCGCATTTCAGCTTTACGACCGCCAGCTTTTGACTTTCGCTTTTTGGTCACAAAAGGTCGCAAATGAAAACCATGACCTTTCAAAGGACTAATAGTGGTGGTGACAAGTTGACATATTTCTTGTAGTGGCACCGAGGTGCCGCGACCGCAAAAACGACGATCCGCCTCACCGCCGAGATCAAGGTGACTTCCTGACGCCGACCGTGGCGTCCGTGCAAGAAGAGACAAGGTCGGCTGCCACCGCAATGGACTCGGCTCACCATAGAGCACGACCAAGACTTCCGCCCAAGAGCAGTGGAACGGCAGGATGACTGTCCGCCTCCTCCCCCTCGCAGGGAAAGGCGCGTTTCCCCGCCGCCTATTGATCAGCCATCACCCAAAGAACCGCTTTGGTCACGAGAAGGAATCGGACAAAACGATGCCCGCCACCGGATCGACCGCCCAACCGATCCCTCGTGCTAGAAGAAGATGAATTAGCTCCGCCTTTGTTTCGCCTCAGATACGAGACGCAGCCCTTCCCCAAAGGGTTCACGCCCCAAGAGACACACCCAAATACACCGCCCATGAAGCTAGAGGACTGGATGGTCGACTACCCACGTACCACAAGATAGCAAACGGCAACAAGCGAAGTTGTCGGAAATACGCTCCGCCATGCTCCAAGGCACAGCCCGACCTGGCTAAACAGCTCGAAGCCCAAGCATCAACAGCTTGGTCGATTTCACCGACGCTTTCGTCCGCAATCTCACCAAAGACGCATGTGCGGCCGCCCAAGCCCCGCCATCTCCTTTATGCGATAAGGCCCCAACGAGTCGACCATGACTACCTCACGCTACCGGGCCGAAGCTATAACTCTTGCAAGGGCGACACGCAGGTGCAGGCCATCGAGTACTTCACCGCTGGATGCCGAGAGGGCACTCTCCTCAAGCACAAGCTTGTCTCGCGACGAGCCGAGACCTCGACGAGCTGCTGATCATAGCATAAGCACGCCACGGCCGACTCTCCATGAAGGCGGAGATCCAAGTAATGATCCGCAAAGTGGCCCTCAGCTCCTAGAACTCCGGCCGAGACGCCAATGGCTTCAACAGCGTAACGACCACAAGCGCAAGGCCCCTGCAGCCGCTTCCACCAGCCGGCAGGTGGCGACAACAAGACCACCGCCGAGGGCAGGCTCCTTCCAAGCGGCGTATATGGAAAGTCCAATTGGCTGCCGGCTTTTCAGATGAGCAGACTCGATGCACCATGCAAATTCCATAGTGGCGCGAAGTTGCCAAACCACACCACTGAAGTGTCATTGGCTCACCAGAGCACCAAGGAGACGGCCTCGCCTCCCCCGTCATTGGCAAGGCAGCCTCCTCCTCCGCCTCTAGCAGCCAAGCGGCTGCACTCAATGAGCTATACAAGATGAGTATCCAGAAGAGCATGGAGCATACGTCATATTCACCAGCGTGGCCGATGACCGACGCAGTAGGCAGCGACTGCAGCAAGAAGTGAACGCAGTAGCAACTGAGATCCCAGAGTTCATGCATTGGTCGGAGAAATCCATCAGCTGGAGCAGAGCCGATCACCCAGAGGTGATGCCCAAACCCGGCTCCTATGCTCTGGTTTTGGATGCCACCTTTGCCACGGACAAGCGAGCTGCTCGTTTCTCCCGAGTTCTGATAGACGGCGGCAGCAGCATCAACATCCTGTACAAGGACACTATGGAGAAGTTAGGAATCAAGCAAAGACAGCTTCAGTCCAGCCGAACTGTCTTCCATGGCATAGTTCCTGGTCTTTCCTTCTCACCAATCGGCAAGATCCAGATAGACGTCCTCTCCGGGGACAAAGATCACTTCTACCGAGAGCAGGTCTGGTTTGAGGTGGTGGACCTTGAAAGCCCATACCATGCGTTGCTTGGCCGGCCTGCTCTGGCCAAGTTCATGGCGGTCCCCCACTACGCCTACCTCAAGATGAAGATGCCGAGTTCCAAGGGATTTCACCATAGCCGCGACCACAAGAAGTCGCCCGCTCAGGCAACAGAGAGCAATGGTTGGCCGAGTCCTCGTGGATCGCAGCCGAGAAGCTGCCTTGACCGGGTTGTGGAAATGGCCGAAAGCGGCCGAGATGTCGCCGATCCCAAGGAGTCGGAAGTCGAGGGCCTGCTCAAGCCGCCAAAGAGACAAAGAAGATAACCTTGGCCCCAGAGCACCCGAGAGGTACGCTGTCATAGGTAATGGGCCTCGACAAAGAAATAGGAAGGCGAAGCTCGTCGATTTCTCCGTGAGAATCGGGACATCTTTGCATGGTCCCCAAAGACATGCCAGTGTTTTCACGACTTCGCCGAGCACAAGTTACATGTCCGCCCGATGTTGAAGCCCGCAGCAACCCTTGCGCCTACCGTCAAGAGAAGAGAAGAGTCGTTGAGAAGAGATAGCCCGCCTGTTAGCAGCCGCTTCATCATGGAAGTGTTCTTCCAGTGGCTGGCCAACCCACCTCAGATCAAGAAAACAAGCAAGGGCGTATGTGTATTGATTACACTAGCCTCAACAAAGCATGCCCGGGACCCGCTTGTTTTGCCAAGAATTGACCAAGTGATAGACTCCACAGCCGGATGCGAGTTGTTGAGCTTTTTGATGCATATTCAGGATATCACCAAATCAAGTCGAACCCGCCGACAGATCAAGACCGCCTTCATCACACCATTCGAGCCTTCGCCACCGACCATGACGCTTGGCTTGAGGAATGCCGCGCCACCTTTCAACGCCAGATGTAGAAGTGCCTCCTCAAGCAACTGGCAGAACGCCCACGCTTACGTGGACGATGTGGTGGTGAAGACGGAGAAGCGCTGAACGCTGCTAGAGGACCTCAAAGAGACCTTTGAGAACCTGCACCGATTTCAAATCAAGCTCAACCCAGAACTGCGCTTCGAGTACCAGCCGCAAGCTTCTTGGATTCCTAGTCTCGAACGCGCATAGAGTGCAACCTCGTGAAGATCAAGGCCATCGAGAGGATGGAAGTACCCCACCGCTCGGGAAGTTGATCGTGACCCACTTAACACCTATGGGACCGAGTCCCTTGTGGTTCGGAGGGGGCGGAGATTGCACAAAGAGCGGATCGAGGCGATGCACACGAGCAGATTTACCCAGCTTCGAGCTCTCCTGAGAGATAATACTCCTACCGCTGCTTGGTTGATTGTATTCTTGCTAGGGAGCAATGGGAGCTACAAAACCTAGCCTGAGGGAATGTGGTTTCAATGAGTCTAATGAACTGAACTGAGTCAACCCTTTCTACGCTGCACATGGGCCTCCTTTATAGGCTCAAGGGGTCATCACAGTGGCAAGTAGACAAGGGCAAAATAGGAAAACAGTGGTCGGTTCACCGCTTGGTACAAAGGTATAAGGATCTATACCTTACTCGACGGCAAGGGACAAGAGTAATAATGCCCGCCCTCGTCGCCTTAATAAAGCAACAGGACCGCTAAGGCGCCTGCTTGCCACGATGGTAGCTCGTCAGCACAGACGCCGCCTCCCCGCTGGCTGCACAACCCTTTGACACGCTGGTTCGAATAGCCCCACGGCGACATCGCTACGGATGAGCTGGAGCGGAGATGAAGAGAGTTGCTCGCCGCTGCAAGTATCTTGCCACGGCTGAATCTTGTCGCGCCGGAGCTTGTCGCCCTCAAGCCTTCCCGGCAAGCTCCTCTTGTCGGGCCTTGTTTCCTTCGGCCTTTGAGTATCTTCCGGCAAGCTCCTCTTGCCGGGCCTTGAGTATTTCGTTTTGATTGGCTCCAAAGGAGCCGCCGAGGATCTTGGCGTCACTAGGCCAGCCCTGCCGCTGGTGTTGCAACTGTCTGCACAAGTTCGGGATACTAGGGTACCTTTACCTAGTACACCGACAGAGCCCCGGCTCGGGCCACACACGGCGCCGAGCTCATGGGCCAGGCTCAAAACAAGGTACGGGCACGCGACCCTAGATTGCGCAGCTTATTCGCCGACCCACCACGCCCCCACGAACGCACGATCGGACATGGTGTCGTGGGAGAGATCGGGGCTTTTTTAATGGGAATCGAACGCCCCCTCTCCCCCCTTATAAGGGGAACAGGGCCGACGCCCACTTGCCATTGCTGTCACATCAAAACCACCGCCGCCTCCCCTTCTTCTCGAGTCCAAAGAGAGCGACGCCCGCCTCCCCATTGCCACCGGCGCCACTCAACACCGCCGGATTCTCCACCACCTCCGCCATGGTCTAAAGCCGACAAGGGCAAACGGGTGAAGTCAGCCGAGGCGCAGCGACTGCAGCGCCATGGAAGGAGCGGCCTCTTGATCCCTCCTCGACGCCAAGGAGATGCGAGAGCTGTATTACCTCTTCTCGTCGACGGAGACGCGGCGCACCAACGACGAGGGTGATCTCCGCCGCCACTTCCGAGAAGGTTTCCATCGGGTACCCTTCTTCGCGCTTTTCTTCCATCAAGGGCTCGCCACCTTTTCCGAATTCTTCGCGACGCTATGAACACATATGGCCTCCGCTTCTTGATTTCACCCCCAACACCGCCCTCGCCATGGCTGCTGCACACCTCTCGCGAGAACTTTGTCGGGTCCACCCAAATGTAGCACTTTTCCGCCATTACTTCATGCCCCATGAGAGAGAGGAGAGTCGCTGTCGGAGGAATTGCATGGATCTCCAGGATCGCAAGAAGGAAGCATATCTTGACGGAGAGCTGCGCAGCAAGTGGAGGAGTGGAGAGCCGATTGGTGCTGGATTATAGAGGAGGAGCCACAGCCTTTACTGCCTCGCGCCAAACCCCCATAGTACGCGGGTAACGATTGGAGCAACT
This sequence comes from Aegilops longissima, assembly GCA_021605205.1. Taxonomy (NCBI): domain Eukaryota; kingdom Viridiplantae; phylum Streptophyta; class Magnoliopsida; order Poales; family Poaceae; genus Aegilops; species Aegilops longissima. Next base: position 20,054 of record JAHIAM010002087.1, on the reverse strand, counting down.
TACGCCGGAGGATGCCAAGTTGAAGATTGCCGGACCTGGATCTCGCGCTGTGCATGCCGGGCTTACCAGAGGAGCTGTTGACGCGACTTCCTTCGGCCACAGATTGCGCCTTTGCAGGAGAGAGGGAGGCCTGCTTGGGAGTTCCAAAACGCGCGATATCATGAGGCTGCGCCCGGCCTCAACTCGAACTTTACTGCCTTGAGCTGGATGCCATGCCATGGAGCTGTTCAAGCTCGATGCGATCACCCCGAGTGGTTCATGTTAACGAGGGAGTCGTGTCCTTGTGCAACAACTGCCGCTTGACCGTGATCCGCGATGATGTTGCCAGCGATTCCCATGGAATCGCTCCAACTTGGCAGGAGCCCGCCGACGACGCCGCGGCAGCAGTTCTTCGACAACTTAGAAGAAGTGCCGATCCGAGCCGACGAGCAGAAGTGGCTCACCCGCGACACCACTAAGCAAGAGATGGCGCCAGACGCCACATGGTTGGAGGAGGCGGCAGGCTGCTGCCGCCGGGCGTGTTTGGGTTCACTGCCGAGGAGGCAGAGGCAGCCGAGGCGGCAAGCCTGCCGACGAGAGGAGTTCGCCGGTGAGGAGGAGCAGGCCGAGCCCGACGCTGAGTCGAACGAGCTGCCGGGGCGCCTCCGCTGGCCAAGTAGCTTGCCGCTGGAGGAGCCCGGCCCCGCCAAGAAGACGCCCCGCAAGACCGGAGAGGTGGCGGGCGGCAGACGGGCTAACAGCTGCCTGCCTCGACGCGGCCCACCGCTGCAAGCATAGCCAGCTGGAGCGCCATGCCGCCACAAAGAACGGGAGCGGGCCTTCGAGCCCCGCCCTCGCACCCGCCAAGCGCCTGAGGGAGCCTACTCCTCCAGCTGCCGCACCGAGCGACTTGACTTCTCCGCCTCAGCCCGAGGAAGAAGAGGAAGAGTAAGATCTTGTCGCTGCTACTTGTGATTCTTCAATTGATCATTATCTTGTGTCTCGACTTGCTTCATTCTCGAGCTCTTTCTTTTTTCAGACGCTGCCTGTGAGGGCGCCAAGAGGGCCAAGACTCCGTGGTTGTCGCCGAAGACGATTCCCTGGTGGCGGCTGTGGAGGCGCTGCTCGAGACCCCTGCTGTTTGACCCGCAACCCTTCTTCAGAAGCAGCCCCAAAGACAGCCCCAGCGTAAGTATTTGCTTTATTTCTTACGGTTAGGTGTGCTTGGGTGCTCCTTCTTTACTGATTTCTGGCTTGTTGATTTGTGTAGGAGCAGAGCAGCCTCATCGGGAGGTCCCGAAGTCACCTCAAGTCCTGCTCGCTTCAACTACGCCGCCAAGGGAGAAATCTCCGCCAAGGAGCGCTTCCCGAAGGGAGGCCTCCGACAAGGAGTCTGACAAGGGCCAGCCCACGACCCTCCAAAGGGTGGAGACCGGCTACAGATCCCACCGCAGTAATCTTCTTACTTGAGAATTTCCCTTGGTTCTTTTCTTTTGTTCTTCTTTTCAACATTTGCTTGACTTGTTCTTTCTTTTCTCTCGATCATTAGATCCATCTCACGGAGAGCCGATGGAGATTGAGGTTGCCGGGCGAGGAAGACGCCATGGCAACAATGACGACACCGCCAACATGGAGGAGGAGGCCGCGCCGACGGGTCCGGCCGACGAGGAGGCCGCCAAGGCGGGCGCAGAGGCCGGGAGGGGTCTGTGATCGACCGACGGCCCCGAGGCCGCAGGAGCGCCAGCGCCACGCCAACCACCGATCCCCGCCACCGATGCTGCACCGGGCCGGCGAGCCCCAGCCCGGCGCCTATTCAAGGCCGCGACGGTGTTCATCAAGATCCTCGGGCGCTGTTCCCACGGCACCGGCCAAGGGGAGACCTTCGACACGGAACTGCTCGCCTCGCCGGGCTGTCACCGGTTGACGCCTCAGCAGCAGCGCGCGGCGAGCTCGAGGAGGAGCAGTCAAGAGGTTGTTGTCACTTACCGCGCCTCGACAAAGCAAGCCGAGTCGCGGGAAGCACTTGTCGCGAGGGCGGAGACGACATGGAGAAGCGCGCAGAAGAGCTTCGCCAGCGCCAACAAGGAAACTCTCCGACATAGCGTATGCTGAGCAACTCTCCGAAGAGCGCACGGCCTTTATCTTGGAGAAGGCCGAGGTCGAGGAGCAGCAAAGGCTCGCCGGCAGAAGCCTTCAAGAAGAAGGAGGCTGGCGCGAGCGGAAGATCAACCTCGACAACTATGAGGAAGATCTTGCTGCGATGAGCAATCAATTTGGCGGGCACTCCAGAGGCAAAGGACGCCGCTGCTGCCGAGGCCGCCAAGAAGGAATTGGAAACGAGGGTGGCGAGCTGGAGGCCACCTTCGTAAGAGCGGCGAGGAGGTCACCGGGCTGAAGTGCGATCGTGAGAAGGACGCCTACACTCTTGGTGAGTTGCAGGGTCGTTTTGCTGAGAAGATCAAAGAGCTCGACGCCGCCAAGGACTCCAAGGCAGATCTGAGCTGAAATTGACCACCTTGACGGAGACGCCGGACGGCGCCAAGGAGCGAGAAGCGGCCTGTTGAGAAGATCAAAGCCAACGAGGAGCTGTCAAGAATGTTGTGACCGCCTGCAATACTCTCGAGACAAAGATAATGCATCGGACGGAAGGTCTTGTGGACACCGCCGCCACCATTCACAATGAGCCGATGGAGCCGGGATGGTGGATCTTGGGTACCCACCGACGAGAACCTCCAACCCAGCGCCAAGCTCAGCTCGTTCTTCAAGGGCGTGTTGACGGTTCTCGCCGCCCGGAGGAGATCCCAAAGCAGCTGGCCGACGAGTCGCGCCAAATCTGTGCCGGAGCCCTTCGTAAGGTGCCGATGAAGGTGGCCTTCCGCAATCCAGCGCCAACTTCACCAACGCCTCAAGTCCCCGCCACGATCGCCGACGTCGAAGCACTCAAGGCCCTTGTCGCACTCCATCGTGGACAGGTGAGCGGAGTCAAGAGGCTTGACGGCGCATCACGCGGGACTAGGCCGCTAAGTTTATCTTTCCCTTGTCGCTGAGATCATGTTTAGGACAATTTATTAGATCTGCATGTCATTTTTGTAATATACTCTATCTTAGGCAAACGATTTCAATGTTATTCCTTTACTTAATTTCTTCCTGTATGTTTGTGCCCCACGCTTGTGGAACTTGTCGGTGCGAGCACCTTTGCCGCGAAAATGAGTGCGGAACGCCAAGAGCCTCGTCGGCGATGTGCTGCCTCGGCAAGCAACCTTGTCGCAACTAGTTGCAGCGCACTTAAGTTGTTGAGCGGACTCAAACAAAATAAGGGTGCGACTAGCTACGAGTTGGTTCTTTCGCTGCATGTGTTTTCCATACAAAGTACTATCGCTCGAGGAAGATAACTTAAAATTTCAAAACTGATTGCTTAAACTTAGCAACTTAGCTTTTCTGTTGCTCCTTCCTTACAAGGCGATATTTCCTCGAGCGACACTTGGTGGCCCACACCATTATCTTCTCCTTCCCCGCTAACTTGTGGGCGGATGAACCTTCCTTTCTATTGAGAAGAAAGAAGAGAAAATAGTTATGGAGCCTAGTGGCTCGTTATCGCCATCGTGTGGATGCTGCACAAAATGTCGATAATACATGCAAAATAATGATGAAAGCATGAAATTGACAAGTCGTGCGCAACACATAAGCTTTATCGATGCACGGGTCTCGCTCGCTTTTTACAAAGGATTACATGCAACAGCTACAAGATTTGTATTAAAGGATGGTTGCTCGAACGGGTTCCGCAACCGCGCCTTTATGGGTAAAACTTGCAAAGATGCTCTACATTCCAGAGTTGCTCACCGAACGCCATCTTCGGTCTCAGGTATGACAGCGCCAGCCTAGTGACTCGCTTCACCCGATAAGGGCCTTCCCACTTCGCATCAACTTGTTGGAATTCTGGCGGATTGAACGCTACCAAGAACAAGGTCGCCTTCCTCAAGCTTCTCCGCATTAACTTTATGGGTTATGGTAGCGGGCGCAAAGCTTGCCGATAACGAGCAGCTCGCATAACAGCCTGAAGACGATCCTCCTCGAGGAGCAGCGTCCATCTTGTCGCAGCTGCTCTTGCTCAAGCTCATCATAAGCGAGTACTGAGGTGATCCGTGATACGAAGTTGAGTGGGGAGAACTGCCTCTCTTCCATAGACTAGAGCAAAAGGTGTCCGCCAAAGGCTCGATTTGGCGCCGCCTTGATCGACTAAAGAACCACCGCAGCTCTCAATCCAGCTTTCTTCCGCACTTGCGCAGCTCGCCAAAAGTTCTCGTCTTGAGTCCTCACAGCACTTCAGCTGCTTGCCCTCTCGCTGACCGCTGTTCTTGATGAGCAACAAAAGCAAAGCAGACTTTGGCGCCAAGATCTTGGACGATCGCATGAAGGTGCGATTTTGAATTGTGTGCCGTTATCGGTGATGATCCGTTAGGTATCCCAAAACGCAAACAATTGACCAAGAACTTGATCGCCGATCGTGTTGCCACCTTCCTCACCGCTTCCACTTCCGCCACTTTGTGAACTTGTCGATTGCATGACGCATAAGTATTTCAAAGCCCCGATAGCTCGGGGAGGGGACGAGGATGTCGAGCCCCTGCATCAAAATGGCCAGGATAAAGGGATCGCCTGAGAGCTTGAGCTGGCTGGTGTATCAGCTTTGAATGGAACCGCACGCTTCACACTTGGTTACTTGTGCAGCAGCATCCTCGAGGGCTTCGCCGAAGAAACCTTGCCGGAAAGCTTTGCCGGCAAGTGCTCTTGCGCCCAATGTGGTGACCACATATGCCTCCGTATCTCTCGCCAACAACTTCGCTCCATCTTCCCGCAAATACACTTCAATTTCACACCGCTGAGTCTTCTTCTCGCATGTGATGTTGTCAACAAACTGGTACATACTTGACTGCCGGGCTACTTCTTTCCGCTTCTTCTTGTTCTTCGGGAAGTTCTCCGTTCAAGGAAATGGACGATCTGTCATGCCCATGTTGGAGCTTTGGCTCGACAACAAGGACTAAAGGCACATTCGCGCCGCTGGGAACATCAGCTTCCACGGCAAGAACCCGCGGTTCTCGCCGGAGTTGATGTTCCCGCAAGCTTGCCGGAGCAAGACTTGTCGGGAGCGTCTCGCTTCAACGAAACAAACCCTAGGGCTTGTCGGAGCAGATCGCCTCAGCCGATATCTCGCTGATCTTGGGGACCTTCTTACGGCGGCTTCGTGAGCTCTCACCGGAAAGTAGTCACCGAAACCAACTTCCTCTTCTTGCTTTGTCCGGTTGATGGTGTTACAGCTTGGTTGAGTCAGCTTGAGCACAAAAATTCCTGGTTCCATGTGTAACTTGAGTGCAGCACACTTTGACAGCCATCAGCAATATCATTCTCGAGCTCTTGGAACATGTTCCATTTGCAGGCCTTCAAAGTGCTCTTCTAGCTTTCACTTCATCAACATAGGCTTCCATCAATGGACTCGATAATCTTTGTTTACTTGTCGGACGACAAGCTGCGAGTCACCCCGACAACAAGTTTTTGATCCCAAGGTCAACTGCAATCTCGAGACCGCAAGCAAACCTTCATACTCTGCAGATTATTTGTTGCTTGTTCCTTGGGAAAGTGCATTTGACTATGTACTTGAGGTGCTCTCCGTGGTGCGATAAGCAGCACGCCGCACCGGGCGCTTTGCAGTGAGAAGGCACCATCAAAGTACATCAGCCACTCTTTACTTGCTTCCTTGACGGGATGCTCGCCTCGAATTTCTTCATCTTATGCTGGCCCATTCTGCTATAAACTCTGCCAATGCTCGCTTTTGATAGTTGAAGTGCTTTCAAACTTGAGGCCAAAGCTTGATAGCCCAAAGGCCCACTGACAATCCTCGCCTGCTGCTTCCGGATTTTGCAATATCCTTTCAGCGGAAAGCGAGTGACAACTGTTATCTCATGTGCTTGGAAGTAATGGCGCAGCTTTCTCGAGGCCATGAGGAGGCCGAAAGCAATTTCTACACACCGAGTACCTTGACCTAGCCCCCAGAAGGGAACTCGACAGTAGATCAAGGCGCTGCACCATCCTTTTTCCAGATCTTCGCAATCTCTGCAGATCCGCCTTTGTCGGGACCAGAGCTTGACGGCGAAGCCCCTCGCTTGTCGCTGGATGCATCTCGCCTTTGCTGCCGCTCATCATCCGCCTCCTCTCCGCTATTAACGCAGCACTAACCACTTGATTGGTTGCCGCTATATACAGCAGCAACTTCTCTTGTGGCCTAGGTGCGACAAGTATTGGAGGAGGATGTACTCTTTAAGTCTTGCAGCGCAGCCTCCACTTCGGGAGTCCATTTCATTGACCTGCTTTTTCAAAATCTTGAAAATGGCGTATCGCCAGCTTGACTTAGAGATAAACCCACGAGAGCAGCCACGCAACCGCAAGCCTTCTTACATCCTTGACGCGCTTTTGGTGCTTCAATCGCTCAATGGCCTTGATCTTGTCGGGTTGGCTTCAATTCCACGAGATGATAGAAGAACCCGAGAAGCTTGCCGGAAGGGACTCAAACACACACTTCTCGGGTTGAGCTTGAGGTTGATCTTGCAGATTTGCAAAGGTTTCATCCAAATCTTGAACCAGAGTTGCTCGTCTCTGCTCTCGACCACTATGTCATCCATGTAGGCTTCTACATTTCGCATATTTGGCTCAAAAGCATCATGGACCACTCTTGCAAACGTTGAACCAGCATTCTTCAAACCGAAGGCATCCGTATGAAACAAGATGCCACATGGTGTAATGAATGCGTTTTCTTCATCCTCTTCGCCATAAAGATCTGATGATATCCTGAATATGCATCAAGAAATGAAAGCAAATCACATCCAGCCGTGGAGTCAACAATCTGGTCGACACGCGGCAAGGGAAATGGGTCTTTGGGACAAGCTTTATTAACATCCGTGAAGTCAATACAAAGTCTCCATTTCCCATTTGCTTTTCAGACAACCACCGGATTGGCCAACCACGTGGGATGGAGTACTTCGACAAGGCCCGCTGCCCAACTTCTTGATCTCCTCTCATATGAACTCTGGCGCCCACCGCTCTTTTTCGATAACTTTTTGCTTGACGGGCCATGATGAGGACAGACAGCTAGGTGGTGCTCAATTACTTTCCTCGAACACCGGGATGTCGATGGTTGCCATGCAAACACATCGACATTCGCCTGCAGAAAGCAACGAGCTCGCCTTCCTATTTAGGGTCAAGCGTGGCATCGATGGTGAAGGTACCACCAAGCGGCCGGCCCTCCTTGGCGGGCACCTTCTTGGTCTTCGGCGTGAGCTGCCATCATATTTCTGCACTTGCCGTGGAGCTCGATGAAAGGCTCCCGACGGTAGCGCAAAGACCAAGAGGTGCGCTGCCGGAGGGGCATAAGAGCTCTTGCCGACTTGGTGGTCTTCTTCTTCCCGGAGCTTCAAATGCAAGTGGTTTGCTATCCGTCGTAGCCGCTGCATCCCGGTGAATCTTTGTCGGCGCAGATAAGCGCATCTTTCTTGTCGCCATGGACAGAAATGACGCTTATCGGGCCGGGCATCTTGAGTAGGTTGTTGGCGTAATGAGAGGCTGCCATGAACTTGGTGTTGGAAATATGCCCTAGAGGCAATAATAAAAGCATTATTATTATATTTCCTTGTTCATGATAATTGTCTTTATTCATGCTATAACCTGTATTATCCGGAAATCGAATACACGGTGAATACATAGACTACAATACGCCCCTAGTAAGCCTCTAGTAGACTAGCTCGCTGGTCAACAGATAGTCATGGTTTCCGACTATGGACATCGATGTCATTGATAACGGATCACGCCATTAGGAGAATGACGTGATGGACAAGACCCAATCCTAAGCATAGCACAAAGATCGTAGTTCGCTTTGCTAGAGCTTTTCCAATGTCAAGTATCTCTTCCTTAGACCATGAGATCGCAATTCCCGGATACCGTAGGAGTGCTTTGGTGTATCAAACGTCACAACGAATCGGGTGACTATAAAGGTGCACTACAGGTATCTCCGAAGTGACCATTGGGTTGACACGGATCGAGACTGGATTTGTCACTCCGACACGGAGAGGTATCACCGGCCCACTCGTAATGCATCATCATAATGAGCTCAAAGTGATCAAGTGTCCGTCACGGGATCATGTATTGCGGCACGAGTAAAGTGACTTGCCGGTAACGAGACTAAACGAGGTATTGGGATACCGACGATCGAAGTCTCTCGCAAGTAACATACCGCCCGACAAAGGGAATAGAATACGGGTTGCTTGAACCCTTGACATCGTGGTTCATCCGATGACAACATCGAGGAGCATGTGGGAGCCAACATGGGTATCCAGATCCCGCTGTTGGTTATTGACTTGAGGTAGTCTCATTATGTTCAGATGTCTCCAACCCGTAGGGTCTACACACTTAAGGTTCTTGGACGCTAGGGTTATTAGGAAGACAAGTATGTGATTACCGAATGTTGTTCGAGTCCCGGATGAGATCCCTGACGTCACGAGGAGTTCCTAATGGTCCGGAGGTAAAGATTTATATATGGAAAGTGGTTAAACGGACTGAAAGCCTGGGGTATACTGCAATGTACCGGGGCCACTGGAGAGTTCCGGAGGTCCACCGGAGGGGCCACTCCTCCTGGGGCCACATGGGCTAAGGGAGGGAGCCAGCCCTGGTGGCTGGGCGCCGCCTCCCCACCTAGGCCCATGCGGCTAGGGTTTGGGAGGGAACCCTGAAGGGGCGCCTCTAGCTTGGGGGCAGCCACCCCTCCTCCCTTGTCCGCCGCCCATCTAGGGTTTACCCTAGATGGCCGGCCCCTTGCCCTCTCCTCCTATAAATAGAGGGTGGGGGAGGGCTGCAAACACCATTGAAGGTGCAGCCCTCCCTCCCCAACACCTCTCTTTCCACGCGAAGCCATGGGCTCTCCGAGAACTGCCAGACTAACCGCACCACGCCACGTGCTGCCATTGGAGTTGTCTTCCTCAACCTCTCCTTCATCCTTGCTGGATCAAGACGGAGGAGACGCCATCGTCCCGCACGTGTGTTGAACACGAGGTGCTGTCCTTTCAGCACTTTGGTCATCGGTGATCGGAATCACGCTAGAACGCTCATCATCACCACTCCTCGAACGCCTGCATTCGATCTACAAGTGGTATGTAGATGCAAACTCTCTCGTGACTCGCTGTTTAGATGAACTCATAGATAGATCTTGGTGAAACCAGTAGAAAATTTTAATTTTCTGCAACGCTCCCCAACAAAGGGTATCATGAGCTAGGTCTATGCGTAGTTCTTTTGCACGAGTAGAACACAATTTTGTTGTGGGCGGATCTTGTCAACTTACTTGCCGTTACATTAGTCGCTTTTTGCTTCCGCATGTATTGTGGGATGAAGCGGCCCGACCAACCTTACACGCATTTCACGTGAGACCGGTTCCATCGACTAACATGCACTAGTTGCATAAGGTGGCTGGCGGGTGTCCTGCTCTCCTACTTTAGTTGGAGCGGATTCATGAATGTGGTCCTTATGAAGGGTAAATAGAAGTTGACAAGATCACGCTGGGTTATTCGTAGGTAAGAAAACGCTCGCTAGAACCCAATTGCAGCCACGTAAAAGATGCAACAACATTAGAGGACGCCTAACTTGTTTTTGCAGCAATTGTCATGTGACGGATATGGCCAAGTTGTGATGAATGATGATATATTGTGATGTATGAGATCATGTTCTTGTAATAGGAATCACGACTTGCATGTCGATGAGTATGACAACCGCAGGAGCCATAGGAGTTGTCTTTATTTTGTATGACCTGCGGTCATTGAAGAACGCCATGTAACTTACTTTACTTTATTGCTAAACGCTTAGTCATAGAAGTAGAAGTAGTCGCTGCGGACAACTTCATGAAGACACAATGATGGAGATCATGATGATGGAGATCATGGTGTCATGCCGTGACACAGATGATCATGGAGCCCCAAGATGAAGATCAAGGAGCTATATGATATTGGCCATATCATGTCACTACTTTATAATTGCATGTGATGTTTATTATGATTATACATCTTGTTTACTTAGAACGACGGTAGTAAATAAGATGATCCTTAGAACAATTTCAAGAAGTGTTCTCCCTAACTCGGCAATCGCTGCTACAGTTCGTCGCTTCTAAGCACCACGTGTTAATCGGGTGTGATGGATTCTTACGCTCACATACAACGGTGTAAGAAAGATTTACACACGCAGTAAACACTTAGGGTTAACTTGACGAGCCTAGCATGTACGCACATGGCCTCGAACACGGAGACCGAAGGTCGAACACGAGTCGTATGGAAGATACGATCAACATGAGAATGTTCACCGACGCAGACTAGTCCGCCTCACGTGTTGATCGGACACGCCTAGTTCACTCGGATCGTAACACTTAGATGACTAGAGGGATGTCTAATCTAAGTGGGAGTTCATTGTAATAATTTGATTAGATGAACTTAATTATCATGAACTTAGTCTAAAACTTTTGAATGATATGTCTTGTAGATCAAATGGCCAACGCCATGTCAACTTGAACTTCAACGCTGCCTCCTAGAGAAAACCAAGCTGAAAGATGACGGCAGAAACTATACGGACTAGGGTCCGAACTCGAGGATCATCCTCATAGCTGCCAGAAACAATATGTCCTAGAAGGACCGCTAGGTGACGCCCCGTCTCTGCAGAACCAAGACATTATGAATGCTTGGCAGTCTCGTATGATGATTACTCCTCGCTTAGTGCGGCATGCTTTACAGCTTAGAACCGGGCTCCAAAAGCGTTTTGAGCATCACGGAGCATATGAGATGTTCAAGAGCTGAAACTGGTTTTCAAGCTCACGCCGGTCGAGAGATATGACATCTCCGACAAGTTCTATAGTTGTAAGATGGAGGAAAACAGCTCACAAGGAGCATATTCTCAAGATGTCCGTTGTACAACCGTATGACCCAAATGAATATTAACCTCCCCGATGAGGCGGTCATTGAATCCTCCAGCCGCTTCCCACCAAGCTACAAGAGCTTTGTGATGAACTACAACATGCGTGGAATGGTAAAGACCATTCCCTGGTGTTCTCTATGCTGAAGTCACCGAGGTTGAAATCAAGAAAGAACATCAAGTGTTGATGGTCAATAAGACCACTAAGTTCAAGAAGGGCAAGGGTAAGAAGAACTTCAAGAAGGACGGCAAGGAGATTGCCGCGCTCAAGCAAGTTGCCGAAGAAGTCAAAGAATGGACCCAAACCCGAGACTGAAAGTGCTTTTATTGCAAGGGAAGGGTCACCGAAGCGGAACTGCCCCAAGTACTTAGCGGATAAGAAGGCCGCAACACCAAAGGTATATTTGATATACATGTAATTGATGTGTACCTTACCAAGAATCGTAGTAACTCCTGGTATTTGATACCGTGCCGCTGTTCATATTTGTAACTCACAGCAGGAGCTGCGAATAAGCGGAGATCGGCGGCGACGAGGTGACGGCGCTGCCGGGAATGGTTCCAGAGTCGATGTGATCGCCGGCCGCACGCTACCTCTTCATTTACCCACGGATTAGTTATGAACCTTAATAATTGTTATTTGGTGCCAAGTTTGAGCATGAATATTGTATCCGGATCTCGCTAATGCGAGATGGCTACTCATTTAAACCGAGAATAATGGTTGTTCTAATTATATTTGAGATATGTTTTATGGTCATGTTCGATGGTCAATGGTTTATTCTTAATGAATTTTGCTTAGTATTACACATGTTCATAGCGTGAATACCAAAAGATGTAAAGTTGATAACGATAGTCCCACATACTTGTGGCACCGCCGCCTTGGTCACATTGGTGTCAAGCGATGAAGAAGCTCCATGCTGATGGACTTTTGGAGTCTCTTGATTATGAATCATTTGACACATGCTAACCATGCCTCATGGGCAAGATGACCAAGACTCCATTCTCTGAACAATGGAGCGAAAGCAACCAACTTGTTGGAAATCATACATACCGATGTAAAAGGTCCAATGAGCGTTGAGGCTCATGAGGATATCGCTATGTTCTCACCTCACAGATGACTTGAGTAGATATGGGTATGTCTACTTGATGAAACACAAGTCTCGAGACCTTTGAAAAGTTCAAGGAATTTCAGAATGAAGTAGAGAATCAACGTGACCGAAAGATAAAATTCTTACGATCAGATCGTGGAGGAGAATATTTAAGTCACGAATTTGGTACACACTTAAGAAAATGTGGAATCGTTTCACAACTAACGCCTACCGAACACCTCAACAGAATGGTGTGTCCGAACGTCAGAATCGCACTCTATTGGATATGGTGCGTCTATGATGTCTCTACCGATTTACCGCTATCATTTTGGGGATACGCCTAGAGACAGCTACATTCACTTTAAATAGGGCACCGCCTAAACCGCTGAGACGACACCGTATGAATTATGGTTTGGGAAGAAACCTAAGTCGTCGTTTCTAAAAGTTTGGGGATGCGATGCTTATGTCAAGAAACTTCAACCCGAAAAGCTCGAACCCAAGTCGGAAAATGCGTTTTCATAGGATACCCTAAGGAAACCTTTGGGTATACCTCTCTACCTTAGATCCGAAGGCAAGATCTTTGTTGCCAAGAACGGAACCTTTCTCGAAAAAGAGTTTCTCTCAAAGAAGTAAGTGGAGGAAAGTAGAACTCGATGAAGTACTACCTCTTGAACAGATAGTAGTGCAGCTCAGAAAATGTTCCCGTGATGCCTACACCAATCAAGAGGAAATTCATGATGATGATCAAGGTACTTCGATCAAGTTGCACGAACTCAGAGGTCCACTAGGACACGCCCGCACTGCAGTGGTACGCAACCCTGTCTCCGGAAATCATGTTGTTAGACAACAATGAACCTTCGAACTATGAAGAAGCAATGGCGGGCCCAGATTCCAACAAATGGCTAGAAGCCATGAAGTCCGAGATAGAATCCATGTATGAAAACAAAGTGTGGACTTTGACCGATTTGTTCGATGATCGGCGAAATGATAGAAAACAAATGGATCTTTAAGAAGAAGACGGACGCGATGGTAATGTCACCATCTATAAAGCTCGACTTGTCGCTAAGGGTTATCGCAAGTTCAAGGGATTGACTACGATGAGACTTTCTCTCCGTAGCGAAGCTTAAGTCCGTCTCAATCATGTTAGCAATTGCCGATACTATGATTATGAGATATGGCGATGGACGCCAAACAGCTGCTCCTTAACGGCTATCTTAAGGAAGAGCTGTATATGATACAGCCGAAGGTTTTGTCGATCCTAAGAATGTCGATAAAGTATGCAAGCTCCAATGATCCATTTATGGGCTGGTGCAAGCATCTCGAGTTAGAACATTCGCTTGATGAGATGATCAAAGCGCTTAGTTTATGCAGACTTATGGAGAAGCCTGCGCTACAAGAAAGTGAGTGGGAGCTCAGAGCATTTCTCATATTATATGTAGATGACATACTTTGATGGGAAATGATATAGAATTCTTGGACAGCATTAAGGCCTACTTGAATAAGTGTTTTTCAATGAAGGACCTTGAGAAGCTGTTATATATTAGGCATCAAGATCTATAGAGATAGATCGAGACGCCTCATAGGTCTTTCACAAAGCACATACCTTGATAAGATTTTGAAGAAGTTCAAATGGATCAGTCCAAGAAAGGGTTCTTGCCTGATTGCAAGGTGTGAGATTGAGCTCAGCTCAATGCCCCACCACCAAGCAAAAGATAAAGAAGAGATGAGTGTCATCCCCATGCCTCAGCCATAGGATCTATTATGTATGCCATGCTGTGTACTGCACTGATGTAAACCTTGCCGTAAGTTTGGTAGGAAGGTACCAAAGTAATCCCGCAAGGAACACCGGACAGCGGTCAAGAATATCCTAAAGTACCTGAAAAGGACAAAGGACATGTTTTCGCTTATGGAGGTGACGAAGAGCTCGTCAGAAGGGTTACGCCGACGCTAGCTTCGACACGATCTCGATGACTCTAAGTCACAAACCGGATAATGCGTATATGTTGAATGGTGGAGCAAGAAGTGCGGTGTACCGCAAGCAAGTAGCGCCGTATGGATCTACATGTGAAGCGGAGTACATGGCAGCCTCTTGAGGCAGCAGATGAAGCAATTTGGGTGAAGGAGTTCATCACCCACCTAGGAGTCATACCCAATGCGTCGGGCCGATCAAACTCTTCCGTGACAACACCGAGCTATTGCACTTGCCAAGGAGCCCAGTTTTCACAAGAAGACCAGGCACATCAAGTTGCCGCTCAACTCCATCCGTGAAAATGTTCAAGATGGAGACATAGAAATTTGTAGAAGTGCATACGGATCTGAATGTCGCAGATCCGCTGACTAAACCTCTTCCATGGGCAAAACATGATCAACACCGTAACTCTATGGGTGTTCGATTCATCACAATGTAAACTAGATTATTGACTTAGTGCAAGTGGAGACTGTTGGAAATATGCCCTAGAGGCAATAATAAAAGCATTATTATTATATTTCCTTGTTCATGATAATTGTCTTTATTCATGCTATAACCGTATTATCCGGAAATCGTAATACACGGTGAATACATAGACTACAATACGCCCTAGTAAGCCTCTAGTTGACTAGCTCGCTGGTCAACAGATAGTCATGGTTTCGACTATGGACATCGATGTCATTGATAACGGATCACGCCATTAGAGAATGACGTGATGGACAAGACCCAATCCTAAGCATAGCACAAAGATCGTAGTTCGCTTTGCTAGAGCTTTTCCAATGTCAAGTATCTCTTCCTTAGACCATGAGATCGTGCAATTCCCGGATACCGTGAGGAGTGCTTTGGTGTATCAAACGTCACAACGAATCGGGTGACTATAAAGGTGCACTACAGGTATCTCCGAAGTGACCATTGGGTTGACACGGATCGAGATCGGATTTGTCACCCAGACACGGAGAGGTATCACTGGCCCACTCGGTAATGCATCATCATAATGAGCTCAAAGTGATCAAGTGTCCGGTCACGGATCATGCATTGCGGTACGAGTAAAGTGACTTGCCGTAACGAGACTAAACGAGGTATTGGGATACCGACGATCGAAGTCTCGCAAGTAACATACCGTCTCGACAAAGGGAATAGAATACGGGTTGCTTGAACCCTTGACATCGTGGTTCATCCGATGACAACATCGAGGAGCATGGGAGCCAACATGGGTATCCAGATCCCGCTGTTGGTTATTGACTTGAGGTAGTCTCGTCATGTTCAGATGTCTCCGAACCCGTAGGGTCTACACACTTAAGGTTCGGTGACGCTTAGGGTTAATAGGAAGACAAGTATGTGATTACCGAATGTTGTTCGAGTCCTGATGAGATCCCTGACGCCACGAGGAGTTCCGAATGGTCCGGAGGTAAAGATTTATATATGGAAAGTGGTTAAACGGACTCGGAAAGTTTCGGGGTATACTGTAATGTACCGGGCCACTGGAGGGTTCCGGAGGTCCACCGGAGGGGCCACCTTCCCGGGGGCCACATGGGCTAAGTGAGAGGGAGCCAGCCCCGGTGGCTGGGCGCCTCCCCACCCAGGCCCATGCGGCTAGGGTTTGGGGAGGGAAACCAAGCGGGGGCGCCTCAGCTTGGGGGGCAAGCCACCCTCCCTCCTCCCTTGTCAGCCGCCCCATCTAGGGTTTCCCTAGATGGCCGCCCCTTGCCCTCTCCTCCTATAAATAGAGGGTGGGGAGGGCTGCAACACCATTGAAGGCGCAGCCCCTCCTCCCCAACACCTCTCTTTCTCCACGCAAGCCATGGCCTCTGCCGAGAACTGCCAGACTCAACCGCACCACGCCGTCAGGCTGCCATTGAGTTGTCTCTCTCAACCTCTCCTTCATCCTTGCTGGATCAAGACGGAGGAGACGCCATCGTCCCCTGCACGTGGTGTTGAACACGGAGGTGCTGTCCTTTCAGCACTTTGGTCATCGGTGATCGGAATCACGCTAGAACGCTCATCATCACCACCCTCTAACGCCCGCACTCGATCTACAAGTGGTATGTAGATGCAAACTCTCTCGCTGACTCGCTGCTTAGATGAACTCATAGATAGATCTTGGTGAAACCGTAGGAAAATTTTAATTTTCGAACGCTCCTCAACACTTGGCAAAGTACCGGATGGCCAAGTATATCCCATTGTAGGGCATGGGAAATCGGGCAACGCTGAATGTGACCTCTCATTCTGAAATTCAGCTTCATGCCAAAATGTTACCAAGAATGGGATCTTTCCTCGGGCTTGGCTTCTTCCGGTTGATTCCTTGAAAGTGCCGCTTCTCGGTGCTCATTGCCGTGGATTTGAAGCTTCGAGCATCGCCGAGGAGATCAGGTTCAAGCCGGCCTCGCCACCAACCAACATCTTAGTGACCTTTGAGGTTGCGGATAGTTGGTGAGACCAATATCGGCATAATCTGACCAAGCAGCTTATGCGGTCGGGTGGTCTCTCCATGTCGAAGATGATGGGCGTGGACCACTTCGAGGTCTGCGGACTTTATGGATGGTTCCGCTGCATTAACCTCACGCATCCATTGCTTGAGTTGGCGGGCGAGGTGCAGAGAAGCACCAATCAACGCGTAGAACCTCCGCTGTCTTCTCAAACTCTTGCTCATCAGCTTCATCATCTTCCACATCTTCATCATCATCTTCTTCTTCTTCTTCCTTGTCGCGTCGCTGGGAGGTTCTGCCTCCTTGCTGCGCTGGCCTTGCTGGCAAGGCCCTCCCCCGCGGGTCTTTCTACTAGCTGCACCAAAGACTCTCCTGGCCTTCTCCTTGTCTCTTGTCTCACCAGATTCAGCCTTCAGATTCAGCTCAATGCTGCTCATCTTTCTTGCAGCTCGAGATCGTGGCCCTTGGTGCGTGAATTGTTACAGATCGCTTGTTGAGCTGTCCGCTTGTCGGGCGCCATAGCCATGCGGTCGTTGTCGTAACCTCCTGTTTGCCGGAGCCTACTCAGCCTTGGCCTTCTTGTTGCCAGCATCCATTGCTTGACTGCTCGCCGACAACCAGTATTTCCTTGCTTTTCTTCTTCGTTGTTCCGCCGCGGGCTCTTCTTCGCCGGGCGGTCTCCCTCACCGCCGATTCTGCTCCCACATTCTCCCCTCGAGTCTTCTTTCTTCTTCAAAGACGCGTACACTTGTCGCCAAGGCATACAGTCACGACATCTTGACTTTGCACATCGCCATCTCCTCCTCATCCCGCGGTTCCGCAATTCTCATGGAAACGCTACCGACAACAAGGGCAAGGTGGACGTCCGGATGTTGTAGTGCACACTGGCCGAATCTCCGGATGAACTTGGCAGAGGACTCCTTCCTTCCGGGCAAGCAGGTGAAGGTCACTCTCTCGGCCATGAGGCTTGTGTCTCCGTGAAGGCGCCGACAAACCGATGGCACAAATCTGCCCAAGAAGATATGGAGCTTATCCGGGCAAGTGCATGAGCCAAGATCCGACGCTTGGCTTGAGCACCGTGAGGGAAGTAATTGGCGAGATCTTGTCGCCTCGCCCCCGCAGCTTGCACTGCCGATGGTGTAGATGCCGAGGAACTCTGGCGCGGTGTGTCTGCCATCATACTTCTCCGTACATCCTGGTTTGAAGTTTTCTTTGTCGGGCCACCGACTTGTTGTAGCTCACGGGTGAACGAGGGCAACTCTACCGCAGACGGCAAGTCGCCTGTTCTCTCGCGCATGCATGTCAACAGCAGGCCCGCGTGCTGGTCGGATCGACGCCGCTTTCTTTGGCGCTGGCGAAGTTCGAAAGGCTTCTTGTTGTCGTTTTAAGAACTTGGCGCTGATCACGGCGAATGGATCCGACGACGCCGGAGTCATTGCCGGTGGATCCGAGGAGTTGGTGATCTTGGCCGGGAAGGGAGTGGCAGGTGCCCTCGCAGGTCTTGCCGCCACCGCTTGTGCCTTGTCGCCTCGCCGCAAGGACGCAGCTGTTGCCGGAACGCCGCCATTGGCAAAGCCGGCGAGACTCGATTGTGGCCTCCATTCGCCGACCTTGTCGGCCGCTGGAGGGTAGTCTAGGGAGTTGAGCTCGCCAAGGCTTCCGCTGGAGTGGTGGTGGCAAAGGCGTGACGACGAGGAACGGATGCTCAACTTCTAACCGTTAGAGGAGCAGCATCCCGCCCAAACGATCTGCATCTTTCGTATCAGATGCTAGCGGCATGCGGTCTCGAGGGCCTCGGAGCCTCCAGCTTGGCCTTGATCCAACAAGCGATGGTGCCATGGCATCATGACGCTGTCCGGTCCTGCTGCTGGCCCGAGACGGACGCTGACGCCTTCGACGCCAAGCTTGCGCCGCTTTGTCCTTGAACCTGGCGCCAGGCTCCCTCGGCGACGCTTGCCTCCGCCAAGTGCTTTCCCCACCACCGCCGCCCGGGTGGTGGTGGGTTTGACGCGATTGCTCGCCGCAGCTGCTTTCTTCGTGGCATGTTGACGAAGATTGATGAAGAAGCTACCGTAGAACGCCGGATCAGGTTCACAGCTCGACGCCTTACCCGGGCGCGCCAAAGATGTCGGGAAGTGATCGTGACCCACGAACACCTATGGGACCGAGTCCCTTGTGGTTCTGGAGGGGGCGGAGATTGCAAAGAGAGGATCGAGGCGATGCACACGAAAGCAGATTTACCCAGCTTCGAGCCTCCGAGAGATAATACTCCTACCGCTGCTTGGTTGATTGTATTCTTGCTAGGGAGCAATGGGAGCTACAAAACCTAGCCCGAGGGAATGTGGTTTCAATGAGTCGAATGAACTCGAACTGAGCCGAACCCTTTCTACGCTGCACATGGGCCTCCTTTTATAGGCTCAAGGGGTCACCACAGTGGCAAGTAGACAAGGGCAAAATAGGAAAATAAAGGTTGGTACACCGCTTGGTACAAGGTACAAGTGTGTCTATACCTAACTCGACGGCAAGGGACAAGAGTAATAAATGCCCGCCCCTGCCAGCCCGAACAAAGGCAACAGGACCGCTGCGCGCTCCGCTTGCCACGATGGTAGCTCGTCACGGCCACAAGACGCCGCTTCCCCGCTGGCTGCACAGCCTTTGACACGCTGGTTCGAATAGCCCCACGGCGACACGCTACGGATGAGCTGGAGCGAGATGAAGAGAAGGCGCCGCTGCAAGTATCTTGCCGCTGCTGAATCTTGTCGCGCCGGGAGCTTGTCGCCCCTCAGCCTTCCCGCAAGCCTCCTCTTGCCGGGCCTTGTTTCTTCAGGCCTTGAGGGCCTTCTCGGCAAGCTCCTCTTGCCGGGCCTTGAGTATTTCGTTTTGATTGGCTCCAAAAGGAGCCGCCGAGGATCTTGGCGGTCACTAGGCCAGCCCTCGCTGCTGGGTGTCAGAATCGTCCGCGGCACGAGTTCGGGATACTAGGGTACCCCTACTCTAGTGCACCGACATCCCGACCGATCGCTGGATGTGCGAAGTTCACCGGCTGTTTGGCGCCCATCACCGCTTTATCGCTTGGCGAGAGAAGGTTCTTGCTCGTACTACAGCTCATTAAGAAAACCACCTTTTTCGAAAGTGGAACGACAAGCGATGAAGCTTTCCTCCAGCTCAAAAATATGTTGACTACTCCACCTATCTTGGCAGCCCCGACTCCTAAAGAGCCCATGCTCCTTTACATCGCCGCCACCAGCCGAGTGGTCAGCACACTCATCGTGGTGGAGCGCAAAGAGGAAGGCAAGGCACTACCAGCCTAGAGACCGTGTACACCCGAGTGAAGTAATCGTCGACCTCCAAGCAAAACTACCCCATTACCAGAAGATGTGTTACGGCGACACTTCGCCGCCAAAAAGCTCAAGTCAGATTTTAAGAGCACCCTATCACGTGGTCTCGCACAGCCCATTGGCTGATATCATCGGCCGAGATGCCTCGGCCGAGTCGCCAAGTGGGCTATAGATTTGGCCCCCACCATCTACTACCAGCCTCGCACCACCATCAAGTCACAAGCGGTGGCCGATCCCGTCCCGAGACCCAGACGCCACCGCCTAAACCCCT